>JASAMW010004935.1:0-23435 GCA_030247985.1 Epsilonema sp. ZAB3_2
GTGTAATCTGAACTACCTCGCACTACCCTACATAGTTGAGTGTACGAGTGCATCTTTGGTTGAGGGATGGGAGTACGCGTCGACCAACTTTCGTCGCGCCTTCCGTCCTTCGCCTTCTCGTTCGTGTTGGGTGCGTCGGCGTCGTTGGTTGCGCGTTCGTCGCTTCCAGGGCTTCGACCGTTGGCTCTCCCTTCCTCCGCCCTCTGTGCCTGCCGTGGGCGTGGCTGCGGGTGGCCTGCATATACCCGGTCAGCCTGATGGCTTCGTCTCCGTTTGGCTTCTCAGTACCGGCGGTCGTATTCTCTTTCGAGGTGGGGTGTGTCAGCAGCAACCGCTGGGAACGAACTGGCTGGAAGTGCCTGGTCCAGCACCCGAGGAGGAAGGTACTATACAGTATGCGAGCGACATGCACTTGTTACGTACTGCGTACGTATGGCAATAGCGTCCGAGGCCAGTAGTAGTGTACGTAAACTAGCTCTAGGTATGTAAGGCGAGTTTAGCCAAAAGTCCCCGGACCGGTCCCTGGTGGGTTGCCTAAGTCCACAGCTGTGTCCGAGGGTTACGGGTTCGATTCCCGTTCGGTCCTATTTCTCTCCCCCCTTTTCGGGGCCCGGCTATCGTCATACGGAACGCGGCACGTCACACACTAGACGGCAGAAAATTGTACCGGTCATACCCGGAAGATTTCGTTTTGCTGGACCACAGTACATCTGTAGACCTCTGCGTAATGCTGGAACTACATGCGCGTGCGTAGACAGTTGCTAAATGGGTGGACCTCTCTTCGCAGCTCTTCGTACGCGTGCGCCGTACTTTCTACAGTGCGTGGACTGCTGTGTAGGTCCACCATTACGTACTAGAGGTCTACAAATGTACTGTGGTCCAGCAAAACGAACTGCTCCTGGGAGGCAGCGCGAGGGCTTTTTGGTGTCGGGCGAAAAGATTCAATTCATTCTTTTACTTTTGCACAGATACAGGTGAGGAGCTGTGCGAGATCTCCGTGTCTCCTTCCACTGGTCAGGTGTGGGTAGTGACTTGGGACGGTCGTGTGTTTGCTCGTCTGGGCATTCACGGCCTGGATTTGTTGGGCAGTGGATGGCGTGAGATTGCGCCGCCTCGCGGAGTGCGCGTAGTTCACGCTGCTGTCGGCGAAAAAGTCGCCTGGATTCTCACCATTGATGGACGGGTAAAGAAATATTGTTTCAATGTGCTGGAAAGTTATGCCAGTACGTCGCGTGAAACATGCGCATCGTCAGATATGTAAAAGTACAGGTAGAGTATATCATTGCAGGTATGGTGGGTGCCTTTGACTCGGCCTATGTCCACCTTCGCTGCCTCGGTGAAGGAGGAATCGTGGTTGGAAATGCTTCAGCCCATGTCATTCATCAACCTCGGACCCATGGACCAAGTGTATACGGTAGGGCTGGAGGATGGAAAGCTCTATCTGCGCACTCACGTGACGTCCGAGGAGCTGAGCGGACACGCGTGGAAGGAGATTCTCTGTTCCAAGCACGGAGACCTAGAAGGGGAAGAGGAGCGGGGCGCAGAGAAAGATTCGACACTGCTATCGCTCAATTCATTCGCTCCGCCTCAAGCATCCTTCAGTGTCAGGTTCCATAGCACGGACGGATCCATGGAGCTTCGGAATCCGAAGGAGGAGATTGTGAGTCGATTCGACGAGTCTGAATCAGCATCTAGGAAGGGAGAGGAGGAAGCCTGCAACTCCCCTTCCTTCGCGGAAGAAGCAGAGGAGAATTCGGACGTGTTTTCGGATGCTGACGCTCACAGATGGGTGCAGGTGAGCGGGGGTGCGGTGGAAGCGGGTGCCTCGGAGTTGCCTCAGGCTTGGACCCAGCCCCCGGAGACCCTGAGGACCCAACTGGCCCTGGCAGCTCAGGCGTCCAGCGACCGGGCTTCCCTCTGGCGCCGCGCCATCTTTCACGAGTTGCTAGGACGCAATCGTGCTTTGGCTTCCGCTTACTGGGACTTCGCCTCTGCTTCCGCCGGCGCTGAGGAGGCCTGGGTGAAGGCTGCCCGCTGTCAAGTCAAAATCACCAAATGGAAGCACGTCAGCTGGAAGGACGCGGATGTAGAGCTGGTACTGAGGGAAGGGAGGAGAGTGAGCTCTGGTAACGCAGAGGAGAACGACGAGAATGGATCGACGTTGAGCGTCTATTTGTCCAGGACTGCCCACTTGGAGAAGCTCAGTGTGCATCTGGAGGAGATTCGCTGCATTCTCTCGTCCTTCGACGCCGCCTCAGCCCGCCATATTCTCACCATTTACACGCCGCAGACGGTAGAGAGCGAGCTGCTGCACAGTCAGCCGTCGCCCTTGCGTCTCGCCTTTCCGTCGGATCAGGAGAGTAAACAGTGGCGCGCCACCCTGTATCAAGCTCTTCTCTCTTCGCCTTCCTTGTCTTCGATGCATGGGGATGGAGGGCTGGCCTGGGCTGTGACCCGTGCAGGAGAGATCCTACTCTGTCGTCCCACAGTCTACCATCTGCTGAACTGGCAACTGTGGCGTCCAGTGCCGGGTGTGCTTTCGTCGGTGTCAGCTGGCGCGGGTGGGGTCGTCTGGGGTCTGGGATTCGATGGAACGCCTTGGGTTCTCTGCCCCGAATTTCGAGCTTATGTTGACGATGATGGAGATGCTGGTGGTGAGTCAGCGGGCGCGGTGAGTCATCCACAGACGGATACGGTGACGGAGGTGGTGTGCGAGAATCAGAGATGGAGTCCGCTGACCAGAGGATACATCAGCTTCCCGGGACTCATGTCCGGTCTCTTCTACGCCTGGTCTGATCACACTGGAACTGTGAAGCGAACCAAAGACAACGTACATATGAACAGAAAAGACACATACACCGTACACGTACGTATCAGTGCGTGTACGGTTATACGGCATTGATGGGTACAGTAGTATGTCTGTACGTACGTACGTGACGTGGTAGCATACACTACTTTGGTGCAGACAGACTCCAATCCGTGTGCCCAGCGAGAGTTGTCTTTGGGCTTTAGCCCGTGCTGCGCAATTTACAAGAAACACGTGGGCCACGGAGAGAATTCCATGAACGAGTTTTTTTGTTTTCGCATCACGGGCTAAGGCCCAAGACTATGAGATCTGTTTTTACCGACGGCTACAATACGCGTTGCATTTTTCAGGTTCGTCTGCCCAGCTCCGAGTGGTCTTGGCTGTCCGATTGGGAGGTGGATTACAGTCGACAGACGGACGGCGAAGGATGGATGTACGCCAGCGGGTTCAAGAAGAAGGCTGTGTTCACCGGTGACAAGAAGGAAGGGTCGAGAGTGAGGAGAAGGCGATGGTTGAGACGCAGACGCCTGCAGAGCAAAGGACCCTGGTTGAAGGTCGACGCGCCACCGCTTGCGCTCGTGTCCGTACAGAAGAGTATCTTTCAAGCTTCTTCAGGTAATACTTACTTAGTACCATTCCCATTGCCTGGCATTTTGGTCACGGTTGCATACGTATCAGACATCAGATTACAGTATCGAGTACATAATATCTATAAGTGATGTTGCAATGGCTGTTTTTTTGCTTCCTGCGTAGGAAAAGATGCGGCTGATGTGTATGTGTGGGCGGTGACTCGCAATGGCGAAGTGCTGTGTCGTTTGGGCGTGGTGCCGGGGGCGACGCCTTGCGGCCAGACGTGGCAGCACGTGGTGAGTGACGCGGGTGTGCTGCGTTGCGTGTCTGCGGGGGCGCAGGGACGAGTGTGGGCTGTGAGTGCCGTGGACGGCAACGCCTACCTCAAGTACTGCGCCAATTTTCGAGATCTGCCCGAGACTGCTTGGATACAGGTTCCAGCTCCGGTACGTGCCAGTAGCATAAATCATTGTATGTAACAGTTGCGAAGCGCAAAAAGAGAATGAAACGCCTGTGCGTAGCCGTTTGTTCAGGATGGAACTCAACTGGCACATATCAGTGCTGGGCGTACAGCGGTTTGGGCGTTGGACTCCAAGCAGGATCTCTATCTGCGCACTGGCATAACAGACGCAGTGCCAGAAGGGCTGGCCTGGAAAATGGTCTACAGTGACATATCGCATATTTCTGTCTCCTCCGATGACCAACTCTGGACATTGTCCACCTTCAGCAATCCTGCCACCGGGCACACAAGAGAAGGCGTCATGGCCAGAAGAACTTTTCAGACGTCTGGAATACAAGAAGGAACTGGGTGGGATTACGGGATTGCTGGAGAATTCTCCTGTCTTTCTATAGGGAATTTATAATCGTATGTGGTAATAGTATGTATGTATGATGTTCAAACGTGGTAAGTAGAACGGCGTATATGTACGATGTACCTACGGTATTGCGATAAGTATTGGTGTTTTATTTAGCAGCATTGTGGAGTTGCTTTATAGCACGGTATACAGTACATAATGTGCTGTTTAGTTTTATTTAGATCGCTGCTTGAATAGTGTTTGCGTTTGAGTGCAAAGTGCAATACTCAGCAATTTTTGCGTGCGACGGAGTAAAAGCATTCAATACGAATGGTTTGTGGGTTATGCGGTGGATTGGATAGTGCCCTGTCAACGTCACTCGCTTTGTCGCTTGCTTTGCTTTTCAACTATCAAAGGCTGCTTTGCTGATAAGGAGAGTGCTCTCTTTTGCTTTCTTTAGCTCGAGCTCGGGTACGCACACGGGACGGGATGTTTTACTTCCGGTGGACATTGCTACCGTCATAATCAAGCGGACACGATGGGCATTCTGACGCATGCACTGGTGGCTATCATTGCGGGACTGGCTGTCAAGCTCGGCCCGGTATTCTTTTACCATAAAGATTTACCTGTACATGTGGATGGCCGGATATCAGACCAGCGATTTGCGGATGTAAAAAATGTGTTCAGGTAAGTTCATGGCTGGATCGTGGTAAGCCATGTCGAGCGTATAACATATTGAGCATTCGTGTAAATAATAATTTGTGTTGATGTTTGAGGAAGAATTTTGAGGGTGGTTGGGACGAGAAGGAGGGCGCATCTTTTGCTGTGTATGAAAATGGCAAATTAGTGGTGGATCTGTGGGGTGGATACGCGGACAAGCAAGCACTCAGGGCGTGGCATCGCGATACCATCTCTGTGGTATTCTCTTCCACCAAGGTAACACCCTAGCGACAGACCGATAGAGAAGCAATAAAGTGAGTGAGTAATCGTTTGTGTATAGTATATGAGTGCATGGTACGGTGGTTCGTGCAATTCAGGCTGTGTGCGCTGTGGTTGCGGGTATGTTAGTGGACAGGGGTCAGTTGGACACGGAAGCTTTGGTCACCAAGTATTGGCCTGAGTTTGGAGCGCATGGCAAGAGCAATGTGACCGTCAAAATGCTTCTCTCTCATCAGGTAGGCCTATTCGTCGCACTTCTACTGTACGTTTGTCTTTCTGTAGATCAATCCTTTATCACTTTCCCTCTGTTGGTTGCAGGCGGGACTAGCTGCAATCGATGCGCCCATCACCAAGTCCAGTGTAGTACATGAGAAGGAGATGAGTAGGTTGTTGGAAGAGCAGACGCCCAATTGGCCACCTGGCACTGGACAAGGATATCATGCCATAACGTTCGGCTGGCTTGTTGACCAACTGGTGCGAAGGGTCGACCCCAAACACAGGAGCGTAGGACAGTTTGTGCGCGAAGAGATTGCAGATCCACACGGTGTGCGGTGATTGTCCACCTATTTCTTTCCGTTAGTCAACAATGTTTTCCTGCATTTGTTTTCACGGCATGTCATGCGAATTTCAGGCATTGAATTTCACTTGGGCCTGGATAAGACCGAATTTCATAAGGTAGCTCGTCTAACTCTGCCCACAATGTTGGACAATATTCGTCAGCTGCTCACTTGGAAGGGCATTTATCAGCTGTACGCATTCCAAAGGGTGCCCAACAACATGCTCCATCGGACCATACAGAATCCTGATTGGTTCATGAACGACGTATGGACGTGCACTGTGACTTTGTTGGGCCCTCGTATATGCATGAGGTAAGAAAAAAAAATCAACATTGGCCTACCTAATTATTTTGCAGGTTGGTTTATCAATGAGAGATCCGGATGTTTTATCCTGGGAAATTGACTCTGCAGACGGAGTAGCAAATGCGCGCGGTCTGGCGATGATTTTCTCCCTGTTGGGTCAGGGTAAACTGATCAAGAATAAGAAGATACTGGATAAGCTGAGCAAACCAGTGTTGGAGCACTCAGTAGATAAAGTTATGAATCTGCCCATCACTATGGGCTACGGGTTCTTTCTCACCAGGAGCCCAGAGGTTTGTGCAGAATATGGATAGTGCCACATTATATTTAGATTTGACAGGCAACAGAACATGGCAGGTGGGCCTGTTTAGAATAATATTGCACGAGCGAATCTCCAAAAGAAGATAAGAAACATTGGGTATTTTGAAGGGTGAATACTTGCTGGGTCACCCTTGTTACGGTGGGCAAAATGTGAAGCTGGACCGTAAACGCAATCTGGCATTCGCTTACGTCACAAATGGCCTGCAACCCAAGATGGGCGACACCACTGAGACATTCATGCGTCTGCAGAATGCAGTCTACAAATCTATTGGCGTGAAACCGGCAGAACCATCCGGCATTTTTACCTGACCGCATAGTTGATAGCTCGATGTTAGGAATGCTTTACCTAAAATAGTCGTCCGAAATACAGACATGACGACGTTAGGTGCAGTTCGTTTGTCTTTGTTGCTATTGTAGTCGGTTGTTGTTGGAGAAAAGGGACCTCGTCCGCTGTCTATTTTGCGCAGAATGCGTGGTTCGGTTCCACTTCCAAAAGAGGGAGGAAAAAAGTGTACTATTAAAACACGCAAAATGGGCAACGGGTGGTGCCTTCTCTTGCTTCCGCATAGACCCGTAGGGATTGTGCAAGTTTGAGCCATTCGTAACAGTGCAAAGCTGTGATAAGCTTGATCTTCAACATTGATGATGATTATTTCTCTCAGCTGTCAGTGATGTTTTGCGTTATTGCTGTTTTAGATAAAACGTTCAGCTAAGAGAATGCAAAATCGCCCTGATGAGTACGAACGATGTCCGCATCAATAGCATAGCATATTTTGTTTCTATATGAATCGGTATTCAAACGATGATTGGCTGCTTTGGAGTATTTCAGCTGCGCGCTTTTTGTTTCGCCACGCCGTGGTTGAGATGAGAGAAACGAGAAACTATTACTGAATGAAGCAAGATACTGTTGCAGTCGCAATGAAGAAGACAGTGGCATCTGAGAGAAAGTTGGAGAAACCTTGTTATTCCTACATCACATTCTGCAACTGGATGCGTCCGTTATTGGGCGAAGCCGGAAAGCTGCCTATGCGGGAACTGATGCACGTGTGTGGACCTTACTGGGAGACTGTCAGCTTCAAGGAGAGGTGTTTGTTTCCAGCTGGCGATTGGGCAACCTTGAACGTCAACTTTGAAGACGAGAAATACGCCGAACTACGCAAGCGGCTGATGGCATCTGTAAGATCGTACGCGTATTCACCGTATGCAATAAGAGCCAGTGCTTGGTCGCGAGGTACCCCTCTGAATTAACCTGGATTTTCAGTGCAACTTTTGATCGGTAGTCGACGCGAAGGTCGGCGCGGTCGTCTTTCTTGCTCATTTGTTTCTTTCCGCGCCGACCTTCGCGTCGACTACCGATCAACAGTTGCACTGAAAATCCAAGTTTTTAATTCAGAGGGGTCACCTCGCGACCCAGTACTGGCTCTTATTGCATATGGTGAATACGTATGTACCATGTAGGCCTGTATTTTTATCTCTGCACTCAATAATGGTCAACAGTAGGTGCCGTGTGTACGTACATAGGTACGACGGTGTACAGTACAGTGCGTGGCTTGTTTTCAGATAGAGGCTGGGCTCAAATTGGATGAAGCTGATGCTTTCGGCAGCTGGGTAGAAGAAGATCGCAAGCAGTTGCTCAAGGATATTATGGTGCCTCATCGCACCAAGAAAATGGAGATATTGCGTGAGATTCCGCTCTGTTTTCCTACGAGATTTATGATTTGGTAAATATTTTATTTAGCTACCTTGGGTTATGTGCGTAACGTATTGCGGGTATGCAGTACGTACGTATGATGGTTCTGTGGGGTAAACTCGGCGGGCCATAGGGTAAACCCGGCCATATTAGCTCTTTGAACTTGCTGTTTCAGCAAATGACTCAAAATAGCGCATTTGAAAGAGAAGAGCTCAAGGAATCGATTAGTAATCTTCTTTGTCTCAATCGATCCATGGTTACTGAGATACTATGCTGCCCTGAATCTTAACTGGCCGGATTTTCCCATTTCCGGGTTATTGCATGCATAGTATCTTGCATACCGTGTGGTGTGTTTTGTGCAGCTACCAGGTGGGAAGTTGCTCAGTACAAATGGCTGTGTGTCATAGCCAAGGTGGTGGACAGCGATCAGTTGATCATTGAAGTGGCATTTCTGCGTTTCTCGGGTGGACGCGGAATGTCATCCAGGACTGACAAGTCCATCTTCATTGCCGTTGGTGAGTGATCAAGTCTCCCTCGAAATAGGAAATACTGCCTATCGTTCTGTGAATATTACCAAGGGCTTGATTTTGCTTAGAAATGCGAATGGACACAATCGTACAGACATAGTATATCTCCTATTGTGCATGTACAACTGGTAGAGTTCTTGATTGTCTGTTTGCTTGCAGATCCTCGAAGGGAGAAGCCGAGCAGTTTTCCGCGAAAAAAGCTGATAATGAACGTGGAAGAAGGCATGGAGCAAGTGGCCAGAAGATTCGCAGAGGCACATCGTATCTTCGTCCCAGCTCTCGACTTCTACACCACCCGCCAGCTGATCCATCAGCTTTCGAGATTTTACCTGGAGATCACCATGAGTTAGCGGACAAATCGATAAGCGTACCTTAGATGTATTTTTGTGCACTGTACGTACGTACGTTTACTTTGGTACATACTGTACCTACCTGTACGTACTGTACTTTGGTACTGTACCATACTGTACCAATTAGTACTTTGGTACTGTACCATACTGTACCAATTAGTACCCACGTACTAGTTGGTTGGCTTATTGATGGTTCAGATCAAGAGTTTTGTTACAGTCTGTTGGACTATTACGTACCTGAAGCTACAGTGGTGTATGGATTGTCTATTTCTGAATAGTATGCAGCAGGGAAAGATGGGTGTGTTGTTGTAGATCCGGTGCCAGTGGAAGTGCGGGAAGCGTCCTATTCCCGGCTGGAGGACTTGTGGCACGCGGTGCATCAGCCGTGTTCTGCGCGGTCTCCGTGGGGCGACGTGGGATGCGTGGCGGATGTGGAGAAGCTGTTGCGCCACTATCAGCAGTTCACGCCGCTCTGCTGTCGCTTCCACTCCGCGCCCAACGAACTGGAGACGGAATGTCCCATCGGACGCGCCAGAGCCACAGTGTACGCACTACGCATCAACCTAGTCCACGCGAAACCTAGCAATACGTAGCCCAAGAACGAGACAGCATCTTTGCTTTTGTACTCAGTCGTGAAGGTGTTTGTAATTGGCGTTCTTTTTGTGTCTTTTCAGCTACCAGCTGCTGCATTTGTTTCTGCAAGAATCCTGTCAGCAGGAGGAAGGACATTTCTTTCCTGCGGGCTATTCTTCGGATGAAGAAGAGGATGAACGGCCTCCTCGCTATTTGGAGAACTCCGACTTCATTCTGAACGGCAATCAGGCGCGGAGACGGATGAAGGAGAAGGCGAAGGTGCAGTTGGAAGTGGAAGCTCGAGACAGGCAGGCCAAAGGGTACGTATGTATGTGCTGCATTTGTAATGTGTGTATACTGTATGGTAGGTTAGGTACGTACTCAAAGCTCTGTATTAGCCTTTCTCGATAACAGAGTGCGTGTTTCTCAACCTGCACGTGGCTAAGATGCAGCATTTATCACACGGACGCGCACACACCTGTGGTAATCTTTTTACAAAATCTACACAACACTTGCGAGACAAAAAAAATGAAAGTTTTGTATACATTTTGTAAAAAAAATTACTACAGGTGTGTGCGCATGAGTGTTATACATGCTGCACCTTAGCCAAGTGCAGGTTGAGAAACACGCACTCTGTTATCGAGAGAGGCTAATAGTCGGCGGTCGCGAGCTGAGCACCCCTCTATGTTACACTTTGTCAGTGCATTTTTCCATCCCCCTTACCGATCAAAAAATCGCGCAACTGGTCCATAGAACTGCCATCCCTGAAGTCGCCATGGTGGCCATGGGTGGCTAATGAAAAGGGGGGGTCTCGTCATAGTCTATACTGAGGGGGGGTCTCGTCATAGGGGGTCTCGTCATACCACACACAGAGGGGAGGGGGGGTCTCGTCATAGGGGGTCTCGTCATAGGGGGTCTCATCATAGGGGGTCTCGTCATAGATTACGTACAAACGGGGGAGGGGGTCTCGTCATAGGGGGTCTCGTCATAGGGGGTCTCATCATAGATTTCACTGAGGGGGGTCTCGTCATAGGGGGTCTCGTCATAACACACACACACAGGGGGAGGGGGTCATAGGGGGTCCCGTCATAGATTACGACTATGACGAGACCCCCCCCCCCCCCTGTGTGTGTGTGTGTTATGATGAGACCCCCTATGACGAGACCCCCCTCCCCCCTTGTGTGTATGTGTTATGACGAGACCCCCTATGACGAGACCCCCTCCCCCGTTTGTACATAATCTATGACGAGACCCCCTATGATGAGACCCCCTATGACGAGACCCCCTATGACGAGACCCCCTCTCCTCTGTGTGTGGTATGACGAGACCCCCTATGACGAGACCCCCCTCAGTATAATCTATGACGAGACCCCCTATGATGAGACCCCCTATGACGAGACCCCCTATGATGAGACCCCCCTCCCCCTTGTGTGTATGTGTTATGACGAGACCCCCTATGACGAGACCCCCTCCCCCGTTTGTACGTAATCTATGACGAGACCCCCTATGATGAGACCCCCTATGACGAGACCCCCTATGATGAGACCCCCTATGACGAGACCCCCTATGATGAGACCCCCTCCCCCTTGTGTGTATGTGTTATGATGAGACCCCCTATGACGAGACCCCCTCCCCCGTTTGTACGTAATCTATGACGAGACCCCTATGATGAGACCCCCTATGACGAGACCCCCTATGACGAGACCCCCTCCCCCTGTGTGTGTGTAATGTCGATCCCCCCTTTGTCGAGACCCCCCTCAGTATAGACTATGACGAGACCCCCCTTTTCATTAGCCACCCATGGCCACCATGGCGACTTCAGGGATCTCATCGAATTATCATATGATCTCTACACTAGAGACTAGAGCGGCGACGTTTCAGGAGCGCTGCTTCTCCGTCTACCCGCAAACGAACGGCGGACATCGAAAGGGAGAGATGGCTAGTGACAGCCTAGCACACGAGAGCAATCTGCCGCTTCCGGCTATGTGATCAGTACTGTGGAATGCGCCACAGGTGTTGTTGGGTACTGTGACAACTTTCGTTGCACATTTTAGTAGACTTAGGACATGAGCATAAACAGCCTTAACTTGTACGGTATTCTCAGTACATAGTAGCAAGAGCCCATACCGTAAGAGAGTACGACACAAGGCTTTAGTACTGAGAAATAGGGCAGCAAAGCTTATCGGCTGGCTGTCACAGCTTCCAATAGGGCTACAGATTCGAAACCTAGCTCACGCAAATGCTGAAAGTCTCAGCTTTTTCATGGTGCAAAAATTATTCAGATCCAACCACGGCAAGTGGTCAAAACTTTTGATTCTTTGAAGCCGGGTTTTGCGCGAAATGCGCGCACCCGAAAAACAAAGCTGTGACCGGCGGCCCCGTAATTACGATCCAGCAGTCGCAGCGGTGTCGCCTCCACCAGCAAACTTATCGCGGACTAATGGCTACGTAATTACGGGCCAGCAAACTTATCGCGGACTTGTGGCTACGTAACACGGGCCAGCAAACTCATCGCGGACTAGTGGCTACGTAACTACGGGCCACCGCTGCGACTGCTGGATCGTAATTTCGGGGCCGCCGGTCACAGCTTTGTTTTTCGGGTGCGCGTATTTGGCGCAAAACCCGGCTTCAAAGAATCAAAAGTTTTGACCACTTGCCGTGGTCGGATCTGAATAATTTTTGCACCATGAAAAAGCTGAGACTTTCAGCATTTGCGTGAGCTAAGTTTCGAATCTGTAGCCCTATTGGAAGCTGTGACAGCCAGCCGATGAGCTTTGCTGTCCTATTTCTCAGTACTAAAGCCTTGTGTCTTACTCTCTTACTAGTATGGGCTCTTGATAGTAGGTATATAAAGGCAGGCATTATTCCATTCTCTCTCAGTTCTCAGTTCTCACTCTTACTGTCTTGTCTCTTCTGTTGTCGTGTGACGGGCGTCCTGTCGTGTTGCTCGCGCCCTTATGTGAGTTGTGCCTACTTCTGTCTATACCTGTCTATGATGTACAGATGTACAGTTGGGAGATAAAATGGTGTGGGTTATAAGCTGATCTACCTAATGTATCTATCAACATGGCATCCTTCTCTAGCTTCTATCTACAGGGTGTTTCATAATATACTCGCCGGATGTTTGTGTCTATATCTCCCCACCGGAGTATCATATTCGAATGCGGTTTTTTGGGTTGAATAGCCAAGGCTTCAACGTTGATGCAGCCAAAATTTTAGCTTCCTAAGCCAACAGGAAGCGGCTCAAACAGCTCGATTTGCAAAGGGTCAATTTTCACACATTTTTGCAGGCGGCCAGGTACAGATCGGCTCCGGTTTTTATCTCCCCAGTTTAGCTAACCCAGTTCTCTCCTTAGTTTTCCTTCCGCAGTATTCCCCTCCCCAGTTTTTATCTGGAGCACAAGTTTCGGTAGAGTTTTTCCACCTCCATGCCACTTCTCTTGCAGATTCGAGCTTAGCAAACAGTGTTACAGCCAAAATTCGGTCATCCAAGCTTTTCCTTGGGACGCTGATGCCATGGTGATCAAACTGAAGTCTATCTTCGACAAGACTGCTCAAAAATGCATAAAAGTTAGCGTGGAATGGTGAACAGACTTGAAAGAGCGAGAAAAAAGCGAAAATGCAAATCCGTTGCCCCGCCTCAGTGGCCTGCCTCCGTTTTGCGCCAAAAAAGGCGCCACCACTTTGACCGCATACAGCGCCATGACAATGAAACCTAGGAAGCTAAAATTTTGGCTGCATCAACGTTGAAGCCTTGGCTATTCAACGCAAAAGACCGCGTTTAAAAACGACTCACCGTTGTGGAGATATAAACACAAACATCCGGCGAGTATATTATGAAACACCCTGTAGGGTACTATGGGGTAAACCCGGCCATGGGAAAATCCGGCCGCCTAAGCTTCAGGGCTGCATATCTCAGGAACCAATGGACCGATTGAGACAAGTAGGATACCAATCGATTCCTTGAACTCTCCTCTTTCAAATGAGCTAATTGGCATGTCATTTGTTGAAACATCAAGCTCACGGGTTCACGTTTTTCAACAAGAGGTCGAAAATGACCAAACTTTAGACGTTGCGCAAAAACACCCTGTATGTTATAAATGAACACCCGGTATGTGGGGGGTAAGGGGACATGGTACCCGACCCCCAGGCGAAGTTTCAACCAATTCGCCCCACTGGTACTGGAGTTATGGCAAAAAACAATTTCAGTACTTAGTGGGGTAAACCCGGCCACCTAACTCCTGTACTAAAGTATAGGGTAAACCCGGCCACCTCATCAGCGCAAACTACTGCCATCCTAAACGGCTGCCATATCAGCGCGCAATCAATTAGGAAAGTGCGTTCAGCTAATCTAACAATATTTTCTTGTGTTTTCTCAAGGGAAGAGACGTTCCTGCAAATTTTTAAAAATTCTCTGGGTGGCCGGGTTTACCCCCCAGTACTGAAAGATAGTTGACAGCAAAGTAGCCCATTTACACCATTTTTTACCTACCTAAAATATCTAGCTGACTAATTGGTAACTGCTGTCCATGGTATTTGCTTATGCTTCTTGTCTAATACGCCACACTGATAAAACATAGCCTGGGTAGTCTCAAATTAGACAAAATCATGGGTGGCCGGGTTTACCCCCAGTACTAAGAGATGACCTTTCAATAGAGTAGTCTCATTCATGCCCTTCATGCATCGGAAAGAAATTATTTAATTTGTTATTTTTGTAACTACTGGCGTTGGGAATAAGCTTGGCTTCCATCTTGAAAAAAACTGCCGTAAAAATTTTGCTTGGCCAGCCTAAAAACGGCCTAAATCTTAGGGGGCCGGGTTTACCCCCCACGGCTCGTGTTTTAGCAACAGACAAAATTGGCCATAACTCTCTAAAGACGTTCAGCAGTGGAGTCAAACTTGGCACGTTTAACTAAGGCCTAACCACGTATATTATGCCATGTGATTTGTTTTGGTTCAGGCATTGGTTCCTGAGAACTGCTTGGGGGGCCGGGTTTACCCCATACTACCCTATATGGCTTATGGCTTCATGGCACTGCTAAGCCCCTTTGTTCCGTTCTTTGTCGTCTGGGCTTTTCTGGCACGCCATGTACACTTCCATACTGACGCATCTTTTCACCCAACAAGCAGAAGTACGAACTCGTGTTCTCTACGTGAGGCAATGTCGCCCATTGTGCTCTAGTCACCCCGGGCTTTTGCTTATCTTGTCAGGGCGACTTGTCTTACAGTACTGTATGTATAGGTAATGCTTAATGCAGGCATGCAGGTCAGATACTACAGGTAGGTGCATGCTTTCCGTAGTTATATGCATTTCGCGCTTTTTTACTTCCTGAGTCTCTGAGTATGTTAGGGGTGTCGTGTCGTTGAGGGTTATCAGTTTTGCTAGCAGCTGTGCGCAGGTTTCCGAGATTAGAATCACTTCTGTTCATGCTCGTGTTGTTGGATTGTTGTGTTCCGTTGATATGCAATTATGATACGCGTGTTTTTGAAAGAACTTTTAGTGGTTACAATGCAAACGTACGTATACGTAGTATCGTGGTATGGTTCTTGATATGCTTTTTGTCTTGTTTGATATGTGTTTTTTCTCATGATAATTGGCCGGTTGGTGTAGGAGTAGGGATACAAATTATTGTATGGTCTGACTCATGTACAGAGTGTCTCATAATAAACCGAACACTTTTCCGTGCATGTAACTCTGGAATCAAAGGTTGGATTTTTATGCGGTTTTTTGTACATACTTAGTAGCCAAGGCTTCAACTTAGATGTTTACAAAATTTCAACTATTTTCTCCACATACTTCGGAAGTTGCGACGGTTTGAATCTCGAAACTCAAAATCGACGTTTTTCTTCAGTATGGGGAAAAAGTGTGGTCTTAACTTTTCAAGATACCCTGTTCCATCCGTTTGCTATGGTGGCACTGGGGAAAATGCATAAGATACACATTTCCTAGCATTTTGGGACCTCTTTTTTTATTACAAGACTAATTTTATCTTGGACCATGCACAAAAGACCCCCTAAATCGGCACTACCAGTGCGAAAAACCCTCGTTTTTGACCGCCGGAAAAAGTCGGTGTTTGAGCACCTTCCACTGGGTCTACGAAGCTAAAATTTTGTACACATCTAAGTTGAAGCCTTGCTTGGCTACTAAATACAAAAAACCGAATGAAAATCTAACGTGTGGTTCCAGAGTTACATGCACGGAAAAGTGTTCGGTTTATTATGAGACACCCTGTACAATACATACCTACATTACGAACATACGGGAAAGCTGAACACATTGGGTACATGATACTACATGCATGTATGAGCTAATTATGTTGGAGGTACCTACCTATAGCGTAGCTAGCTGCTGGTGTGCACTGCACGGAGAAAATTAGTCGTCGTGTTCCAGTTCCAGATCAGTGCCTCTGTTGAATGTACTGTGTCCTTTTAGTGGTATATTGTTATCATGTGAAGGAGTGCCAGTCCCAATGCCTTTCTTGTTCTAAGGAGAAAACTAATTACCTACTTTCCTCAAGAAAGCTGTGGTGCAAGTTCAACCATCCAGCCAGGCTTCTTTGCTTTTACTCCTGCCGCCACACCGATATGTTTCAATTAGGGTATGCATACCTACGTACGCACGCATTCAAACTGCTTCATACCTACAGTATGTATGTATACTTACGATATTATGTCATAATCTGTCTCTAGGTCGTAGCAGTAGTAGCGTACTAGCTGCATTAAAATTATTACGCTAGCTGGTTGAAATGTAAATTACAGACGTAATCTAGCTATTTTCTTTGTGTATGTCATAATGTTTTGGGCATCTTCAGCAGTTTATTGCCATGGCTGCAGCATCAACAGTATGACAGCAGTATGAGTGGCAGAAGTGGCGGGACTGGGGATGTGGTGGAACCAGTGAGTCTGACTCGGAAGCTGGCCTTCTCCACAGCTCAGGAGCACGCGGAGGAAGAGCGGCGGAGTTGCGCGGCTCTGTTGGCCCTGCAGGGTACGTGCTGTTGGCGCGCTTTCCAGTGGTTGGAGTGCACCTGGCAGAAGGCGCTACTGGTGGTCGGCATCTGTGTCTTTCTGCTGGCTGTCAATTACTACTTGATGAAAGACAATGAGCTGGACGAGAAGCTGCAGGAAAAGTACGGATGGGCGACGACGACCACAGCGGTGAAGAACGCTGCTGGCACTGGCAGTCGCATGCTTACTTGGTGGCATTATTGCACGTATCTCGTAATGACTGCTTGTTTGATGACCGTCTTGGTCGCATATCCATGGGCACGTTGATAGAAACGCAAACCTGCAGAAAAAGCTGAGTAATAAAAAACACCTTTTGGATGAGAAAAAGTGAGGGTTTTGGTGGGGGATTGGAACTACAGAGCTCTAGCACCTGTCCTCGGATATGGACTTTATACTGTACCTACAACGGAACGCGAATATTTAAATCTACGAACGGGACTGAATGTTTGTTTGCCATGAGATGAGCAATGCAAGTCGGTTTGGGCAAGCACAAGCCTAATGATGAAGCTATGCCGTCCTTGGTTCGTTCGCATCGTGTAACATGCCTATGTTTCGCTGATGCGGCTATAATGTATGTATACATGTATTGTATGTAGGCCTACGTACATATGGGTATAACTTTTTGGTGCCAGCGAGCGATTGCGTCGGCATTTCCCCCGTGAAGTGTCAACTCTTACCGAATACATTCATTCCATACAACGGTAAAGTGTTAAAGGTCTACGTCGGAGCGAAAAATTGTATGGTAACTATTGTATGACACGAAACTGCATTTGGGTATTGATATGGTTGTTGTCCGTACAGTGCACAAAACGAGTTTTACATATGTGCTTCTGTTTCTACAAGTGAAGACTTTTACTCGGTAGTCTGAGTTGGCTTCCATACCTTTCTCGGCCTGCAGTTGCAGTATGGATGGCATGTGTGTGTGTACCAAGTTAAGCTAAAAATATCTATTATCTCATCATGATAACCCATAGAAGAAGCGTTGTACTGTTGTTGTTTACATTGCTGTTCTCATCAGCAGTGGTGATACTGATATTACGGATTCCAAAGGGTGAGATTTATGGTTACGTACCCAAAGTAACTAGTGTGTCCTTTGCAACGTGTGGGACTAGTAAGTAGTTGTTTTTTAATAAACATACTAATATGTCACAGTAGTAATTTTGTTGCTATGTAGATCCAGATCTGATTCGATTCGATTCTCAAAACGAATGCGTATCCGTCCTTTCTCCAAGAGAACTCTTCTCTATGGCCAGTGTGAAATGCCACTGCGGCTTTGACAGCACAGAAGATGGCTACAGCGGCTTGCCTGGCTCAAAAACGATGTATGCTTACTGCCTCAGCTGGCTCAATTCTACCCAATTTCGGGCTTTGGATGTGCTCCCGAAGCCACTCAACAAGAAAGGACTGACATTTCATCAATTGTGGTGGTCGCCTCCCCCTGACCTGAAGCTTCCTGAGGGCTATCTCATCGGACTGTACTCGATCTTAGCTACTCAGGACGCGAATAAGACGAGGATTGTGATTTGGCACTGGGATGATGTCAAACCCGATTCGAAGCATCTGCCAGCGGAACTTGCTTGCATGGTGCGATTTCGACCGATAACTAGACAGTTGCTAGCACGCATACTCATTGCTGCGGGTATCAATGAAACAGCTTTACCCTCAAACATTGAACTTCACAGTTTGTTTGGTTCCGACTTTGTCCGTTTGCTGTTGGTTTATTATTTCGGCGGCGTCTACGCCGATATTGAGGTGCGCTTCATATCGCAGAACCCGGAGATAAACAAATGTATCTTCATGCGATAAGAAATACAGAAATACTGAACTGTAGGCTATTTAGTGTACTTACGGGGCCCGTTTATATTACTTTTATACAACGCCGCCTTTATACTTTTATACAACGTTTTAAACAACGCCCTTTTATATTACTCTTGGTACTGTATGTATCGAGATTCTGTCTTTCTCCGATCTGAAACGCACCGGATGGACGTGGTATTTCTGCGCAACCTGGCTCCGTTGCTCTCCAGCGACTTCTTCTACCGCTGGTCGTATCACATGTACTTCAACAACGCCGTTTTCCATTTTCGTCGACGTAGCCCCGTTTTGGCGCAACTCCTGAGAGAGTGTGTCTGCCCCGCGACAGCTGAAAGATGTTACGCAAATGGACCACTGCAACCTTTCTTCCGTTGCATGCAAGAACGGCAGATACCAACCAACGAGAGCGGCATTCCTGTCTATCCTAGCGCCTTTTTCGACCCTTCGTGGATTCCATTTGACGCCAATTGGCGAAGAAGTCTGATTTCTGACAATGCTTACCAAGTGAATTTTGAGGAATTTCGCGCTCTACCGTGCACAATCTACCGCTACGAAATGGTCGCGCCACCGCTTCAATATGAAACATCTGAAGCCGAACAGATCGAAGATACGGCAAGTTTGGATGACTGCTCTACAATAGAGTTCTACCCCGGTGCTTTTGCTTATCACCAACACTTCAATCCAGTCAAAGTCAATCATGCGTCCATTGTTCATCCTCATTCGATGTTCCAGTACTTGTGTCGCATATTCAAGCAGAGAGTATTGGCAATGAGACGATGTTCTTGATTCTAATTGCGAATTTGCTGATAGCTTTGATTTAGTTGATTCTGTTGCTCGGACGGTATTCGCACGGGTATGAATATGAATTCTGGATGACTGTCGTTATAAACAACATTTACTTACTAGGTCCCACACGTGTACAACATTATATATCCGTAACGAGTACTATGCACATATTGTACGAATATCGTCAACGCAAACATTCACAGGCGTTATTCAGTTGATAAACAGTTCTTTGTACATGACTTTATAGCACTTGGTAACAGTGTTCCAGATGGGATGAAAGCGTTCCACCAGTTCGGTGGCTATCAACTTTCGCTCAGAGTCATTTGGCTCGTACAAGATGGTGGCATACTGCGGTTGCTCTGCCACATCCGGATTCTCAAAGAGCACCTGCATTTTCTCCAGCTTTTCACGAGCGGAACCTGCAATTGTGAGGAAACCATAGACACATCTTGATACGCCATTCGCGCAAATTTGTACAAGGCGTGGTTGCGGTGCTACTCACTCACCAATAATTCCGCCATGAAACCTTTCGTCCTCAATGTTTTTGATGTCGATGAGCTCCAGTGACTGATTGCTGCAGGCACAGGGTGGGAAAATCTGATCTGCTAATTCCACTGCCACGGGCAATCGCTCAACTGCTGCATCACCCTCTTTCGCTGGCTCCATCTTCACATCCTTCATGGTGGCCCATATTCTATTGTTCCTGCTAACCGTTGCCAGCTTTGCAGTTACCCATCCTATGCAAAATGACGGGTACGAATGTAATACAGGTACTTTTACAAGAAGATAATATGTGGTTTGGGCGATAATGTACTATACGTTTAAACAGGTATAGCCAGTCCTTTGCATTACCGTCTGACGTTAGCAGTAGACGGCGCTGCTTTTCAGCTCCACTTGTCACTGGTATGTCCATACATACTCGATTGGTGAAATTTCTCGTGGTTGAGCCAGCAATTTCAAATTGAAGAAAGTAAACTGCAACCATTAAAGATGCACTGCTCACTGGCATGATTACCAGGCATGTATGCCATGCCAAATAGCTTTTTCTTTTACCCAGATCGAGATCATTGGCCGAACAATGACATTTCCAGCAGCCATTGACTTCGATTGTCATGCGGCAGTGGCCCGGACACCGTCGAAGTTCACAAGGATTCTCTTCTGTCACTCCGCAATTGCAATGGCCACAGCCCTGATTGTCGTAAATGCGTTGACAATTTGCTTCGCATGAGTCTTGGCAGGGCTGCACATCGTACTCTGTCATAGTTGATTGGGCAGTGTTGTCTGTCCCCTCCGGTTCCAGCAATGCTTCTTCTGTTTCTGCTTCTAGCTCTTCTAAATACCTTGGCCTACTTTTACTGCGACATACTGGTACAGTATTCATACATCGCCGTAGGTAAAGGCCTACATGGAACAACTGAAAGAGAAAGGCTGATGAAAAAGGAAAGGACCTGCTGGTTTGACATTGCAGCTAGAAGTTGGAACGCATCTTCCTGGCGTTCCATCACGAACGAAGCCTTCATCGCACACGCAAGCTGCATTTCCACAGCTGCTACTGCACTCGGCCTCCTTCTCCTCTGACAAGAATCGCTGACTGCAAGTCGGCTCACACGACGGCGAAATCGGCCCGCAATCAGTATACTTCTCGTTCTCAGCGCACAGTTCTGTAAAAAAAAAGAAGCGTGGTTTATGTGGGGTAGAACGGTGACAATGATTATGGCATGCAAGCAAACCTGGACATTCTCCAACTCTGACGCAGTTGCCATGTTGATCTCTGGCGAATCCCTCCTTGCACATGCATGCGGGCGACTCACAGGTCAAAGGACACAGAAGAGGCTGCAGTGCGTTGGAGCATCGCCGCTCGCATTTCTTACCGCATCGGTTTAGAGTCTCATTGATGCCACAATCTGCCTCTAAAAGTGCGACCGTAGACGAAGACTGCAACTTCGTTCGACACAGTCTAATTAGTGTACTTTTTGTTGCAATGACCCACCTGTTGTGGTCTGCTGTGGTTGTGACACTGGACAGTCGCTCAGATGGATGCAGTAGCCGGTGGCGTTCCTCACGTACTGATTGTTGCAGATGCACTTGACGGCGTCGCAAAGCATGGGGCAGTCTTCGCCGAATTTAGCCGGCTTTCCGCATCGATTCTCGCAGTCGTAGAAGCAGTTGGAGGCGAGTGTCTCGTTGCGGGTGCACTGATACTGCGGGCACTGCTGAGGGTGGATGCAGTTGTTGCCGTGGCGAACGAAACCGCGTCGACAGCCGCATTCCGGTTTGTCACAGCCCGTGTGCGCACAGGGCATCAGTTTGCCGAAGCTCTCGCAGGTGGGCTCGCAGGCTATTCCACACGCGTACACCACCTCCCTCGGATCTGTACAGACCAGCTGCACCTTCGGCTTGCGATGTCTGACTGTACTTGTCCTGGTTGGAGCCGAAGTGGCAGTTTTCTGCGACTTGACCAATTGGTATTGGCCGGCCAGGTCGCCTTCGTCAGCTTCTGACAAATCCATTGCCGGTTGCACGTGACGATGAACAGCTTCAACAAACGGAATGTCGTGGCTCAGTAAAACCTTTATTCGAGAATAACAGAAGAATGCAACGCCAACCATACAATACAGTACGTGACGGTGTACGTAATTCGTCTCATAGTATCGTAGATACTATTGCAGTACGTACCTACTGATCCAGATGTCACCCGCGGTTCAATTTTGTCTGCAATACGTTTTTTCTCATTCGTACCCGATCCGGCAGCAGAGGACTTTGCACGAGATCCCGTCGACTTAAATCTTCTCCTCATTGGTTTCATGTTGTTGTAGTGATAGGAGGAGGCGGACAGGAAGCTGCTTCCGCTGGTTCTGGCTGGATGTGAGGCGGCAGCTGCATTCGGCTCTACCACCAGTCGAGCTTCCTGTGTGTTATCATCCTCTTGAGTCACAACCATGGATGTGAGCTCCGTCACAAAGTTATACTAAAAGATATGCTGAATTTGATATACGGAGCGAGCATTAGTCTGCTAAATCTAGGTACGACCGTAAGCCGCCTTGGTTTAATGTATGTACGTACATACCTTTGTACTGAGACGAAGGGCATCTGCTCTCAGATTTGCAGCCTCTGTTTCACTGGCCGTTAGGAATTTGGCTTTGGTCAGCTGTTTCTTGATGGTCAGGTAAGCCCACATGCGCTCCACCATGCCACCCATGGTGTTGGGCGGCAGCGGAGTAGTGGAAGCGGGTGGCGCTGTCACTGGACAAACCACCCTGAATCTCTCCTCTCCTTCCGCTCCCCTTCCTACAATCTTTGCTTCGATTGCATAGTCATCTCGACGACTGGTTGCCGGTGCCTGAACTTTGCCCAGAATGACGAATTCTCCGCCTTCGTAGTAGTTGTAGGAGTAGTCTTGAACAATGGAACTGGTGTCCACAGTGGAGTTCAGGTACTCCACACGCACATTAGTCAGAAGCATCTGGGAGATTTCCGCGTAGAATCCTTCCAGTTGCAATGAGGCATCGGAATCCTGGAAGACCTTCCTGGCCAGCCCGCGATTCTTAAGCGACAGCTGTTGAAGAAGGCTGAAGTCGGCTCCAGAGCCGAAGCCAATTGAGTGCAGCGCAATGGTCTGTTCGATGTTGGTGCGCTCAGACCTTTCCACGATGATCTGATTGTTTTGTTCGCCCACCGTCGCCTCCCCATCTGTCAGCAGGATGGCCACTTTGGCAAGCGTTGCAACGTCGGAATCCAGCAACAGACGCAGAGCTGTCTGGATGGCGTCGTTAATGTTTGTACCTGCCAATACATACCACTTCTTGTTAAATCGGTAAATCTTTACATATGTACTGTTATGTGTTGTACCTCCACTGGCATGCAATGACTGGACATGCTGCGTTGCTGCAGCCTTCTGATCTGCAGATGCTTGGATGGCTTCCGATTTCCAGCTTTCAACCGTGTCAGAGAATGTCAAAATATTGAAGTAGTCGCCGTCGTTCAAATCTTGAATGATCAGCTTCATTGCTTCCTACACTCGCAGACACTTCAGTCTATGGCGATATCATTATGTACTATCATACTACCATACAGAATAAAACAGCTAAACTTCAGCCGTGGCTTCTCACTTTTGTTTGTTTGATCTTGGTTCCTTGCATGGATCCAGAAGTGTCAAGCACAAAAACCACATGCTTCTTCCCGGGCGCTATGCCACTGGGAGCTGAGAAAAAGTGCACAAAATAGCCATTGACCACCCTGCTTGCAAAAACAGAGCAGTTCATCAGATATCAGATCACGCAATTGATTGTACGTACGTTTTATGAAGCATTTATGTACCTGGACAACTCCTCCATCATATTCGGCGCTTGACATCGTAGAGAACCACCAGCTGCCCGGCTAAACCAGTGTTGTCCTTTGC
>JASAMW010004938.1:0-42584 GCA_030247985.1 Epsilonema sp. ZAB3_2
AATATCAGGGCCATTCATACCGCAAACCGCAGTGAGAGAACGGAGAGAGAAAACCGTATTCAACTTCTAAATTCAGTCCCCATAAGATAATATCGTGCCCCAAACAAAAGTCGCCAAAAGAAAGTCCTCGGCAGGTAGTGAAGAAGGCATGCGTATACCGTACTTTTGGCGTACATCCCCTGAGTATATCCCCCCCAGTGTATAACCCCCCATTGGCAAAACATAAATTTTGTCCTATGTATATCCCCCTGGTGTATAACCCCCCATGTACAGGAAGGTACCTAACCTGCCTATGTAAGCTGGTCATAAGCTAGCTATGGCTTCTCCTACACCATGTTACCATGCCTATTAGCTTAGCTGAGCATGTCTTCCTGTGGAATAACCCTGTTTTGACCGCGATTATGCCCTAGAAAAACGCGTACTTTTGACCTCAAAAACATGCCTCTACACACCTCTCAAAAACATAAATTTTGCCCAGTGTATATGGCCCCCAGTGTATATCCCCCCCAGTGTATAACCCCCCATCAGACCTCTCGATTTTTGTATAGCCCCATATTTGTTATATTTTTGCTATACCCAAAAGTACGGTAATAGTCGACCCTCAAAACTTGTTTCCCTTTTTCCCGCGTGGCCGCGCAACACCAACTCGTCGCAGCTGTGACGTCAACGACGATCAAGAAGGCAAAGTTATCTATGCCGCTAACCTTTCTAATGTCAATAACTTCCTTGTCCCGCCATACATTTTGTCAAATTTTTTATCATGCGATAGCCCGAAAAAAATTCTGCTCGTGCCCACAAGGTTTGAGACCTTTTTGCCCTAAAGTTGCTTATACTAACTATTCCAGGGAAAAATGGAAATTTGCCTACTGTAACTCTGTGTCCTTTGATCTCTCAGTGAAAGACGGCGGAGGCGAGCCACTAATCCCTTTCTCCTACGACCTGACCAGTTGCCTCCCCCCTGTGCTTTTGTTTGAGCGAGAGAAGGAAAGGAGAGGAGGATTGAACTTGAACAGCGTCTGTAACCCCCGAACTATATGTACCCGAGCCACCAGTCGATATTTTTGTGTGTACAGTAGGTCGGTATGTATACGTACAGTGCATTCGTTACATGTCCGCAAGTTTTTATTTTTCATACCTTCTATTTGCAGTTTCGGACAGAGGCAAACCTTTTCACACGTTCATCAATAGTTCGGTAGAATGCTCGAATAAAGAATGTGCGCAGTTTTTTCTTCATCGCTTCCCAATCCGCCTGCTGCTGCTTTCCCCACGTAACCGTCAATACTTCCAAGTCACCCTTGTAGGATAGGGCTGAGTCGAAAAGTTGAACGCCAGAAATGGCCATTTGGCCCACGACCTGATAGTAGTAGTCCGACTTCGGATTGAGGCGTACAAGCAGCCGTCTTGCTCGAACTTGCAGCAGAACTGCTTCCTCTCTTGTGCTAGCTCCTTTACAGTCGTCGCTTTCAGAATAGTTCTGCCATCCGAAAAGCTCTTTACTTCAATGAGCCGAGGCGCCCTCCCATCCGTGAACGTTACGTATCCATCCGGCGATGCTGCCAGAAACCCATAGCCGGGCTCCATGCATACATAGGTTCCTTTCGCCTCCACTGTTGCGCTCTCTCGCTGCTCATATTGCGCGATTCGTCAACTCATTCGTTTGCCGTGCTGGACGCATGCAAGCTTGCTAAGATCAGAATAAGCATTCGACGAAGCGTTGCATCCGGGGCTGTTTTTGACTGTAGACGGTAGATCAGGGCCGAAATTCCGATGCAGTCAGTCTTTGCTTGCGAATGCAGTACCAATGTTGCGTTGTGCTCTGTCCTCGCGATAACTCTTCTGCCTGCTCTTGCTGCTGTTTTGTCACCGTCTGAGAAGCAGCAATGGTTGATAAGTCTGCGAGATTCAATGTTGACGTGTCACAGTCAGGGCGGGAAGTAACAACGGGCTGGCAGAGATCGCAGCACGGCTGGGCGAGGAAAAAGAAAGGGGCCAACTTTCGCTTTTTCTTCCAAGACAGAAAGGCATCACTCGTACGCGGGGGTTAATGACCAGCAGGGACAGCAGGCGGTCACTCTCATTCACTCGCATGGCACGCACAACACACACTCATATACCGCTTCCTTTCTCCCTATTACCCAGCATGATCGTCGTCTACGTCACAGTCCTTGCGGAGGGGGCAGAAAACCTACTTCGTATTTTCGTTTTGAGAGTCCACTATTGCGCAGGGTATGCATGCAGATGTGCTGTACACGTACGTACATTAAACCCCTCATAATCTCAGATGGCCGCCTGGCCGCAATATGCGCTTGCGGTCGGTCGCAGAGTGGTCGCAAGGGGTGTATGCGCCATGCGGCCAGGTCGGCCATCTGAGATTATGGAGGGGTTAAAAGGCGCTGCAGAAGAAAGGGAAGGACGCGGATGTACGTATACAGTTATTTGGAAAGCTGATAGCGTTGAGGCATGAAGGACCCTGATGAAGTCGCGCAGATGTCGCGCAGCATGAGACCGTGGCTGCTTTTGAAGCCGTAGCAGTGATCGCCAGTGCCGTGCATTGCCACCAGTTTCTCTCGATACGGTCGAAGATAGTGGTCGACAGGTTTGGTGCAAAAGCCACTGGATCGATGATGAAAAAGTTGCCATAGCGGATCCCAATCTTCTTCGAAATGCGTGACGTAACCTGCGGCGTGAAAATCCCGCCACAATGATTGGCCGATTGTCTCGGGACGGGCCGGAGTGCGTGTCGATTCCTTGCATTCTTTCACTAAATCAAGACAATGGGGCGCTACAGACGTGAACTTCGAATTCGCTCCGAATTCGGACCCCTGACTATGCTTCAACATGGAAAATCACCGAGTTCGCTCCGAACTCGCTCCGTTTTTTCAAACGTGCGTGTGAACAACCGAGTTTGTAATTCGAAGTCGTGTGAGTCATTGATGTTCGTTTCGGATCAAAACGAAGTGATTCCAAACTCGGAGCGAACTCGGCAGCACGTCTGTAGCGGGCCAATGTTTGCGCTACTTTACGCAATAAAATAAGTGAGCAGTAATAAATTGGGCAACCAGGAAAGATGGGATCGGGATAGGCCAAACGAAATTTGTTCAAATGCAAATCCACGATGTGGAGGTCCACTTCCGCTACAAAAGGGCTCTCGCTACATACCACACCACAGGGAGGTGACATGTGCAGTTGATTTATGTAAGTACAGACAGAGTTCATTCTCAAGGAAATTCCTTACATACATACAGTGTTGCCAGGTCTGTCACTATAGTGCTAACCCTGGCACTATTGGGCCCCCATCTAGCACTGAAAATTTGGTCTGTCACTTTTGGCACTATTCTGGCACTATTTGGGGGTGGTCGTAGGAGGGGAAAAATTTCTTCTGGTACAGCAATTTTGAGCAACTTATAGTACAAAATAGGCAATTTTTTCTGTTTTTACTGCTCTACAGTATGTGTATTCTCATTTTCTCAGCTTAGCCAGTTTGCCTTGGCCAGCTTATCTCCTGGCATTCTTGAAATCTAAGTTGAGTGCATCATGAGAGTATGAAATTGGTTGCGTGTACGTAGAATCAGAGCCGCGCCGCCGCCACACCCCCCCCCCCCCCCCCTGTCAGCACAACAGTCTCACCGCCCCCCCCTCCGGCCCCAGCACAAACCGATCTGGCACTAAGCTGACACCCGTTAGCACTATTGCACTCTGGGCATCTGGCATCTGGCAACACTGCATACATAGCACACGTATATGTACGCACTGTAGGTGCGGGCAGATTTATTTGCGCCTACAGGAGTACTTTTGTGGTTTGCTGGTATTGTATACGCGTCCCATCATCAGCGCAACACCGTTCGGAGCGCTGTTGTCTCCAACTTTTGTGAACTTCTTGAACACTACGCCGCCGCCCTTCTCAATGTATTGCAGAGTCTTGGGCATGGTTCTCACCGCATTGGAGTGGGAGGTGGAGTCGATAACAAATAAGATTACGTTTAAAGCTGGTTCAGATCTGCCGCTGCTGTGGTCGTTGCTAGAAGCTTCATCTGGGCTCAGCTGTTTCTTCGCCTCTTCCACTCTGCTTGCATTTCTCACGATACTGTAATGAGCGTGCTCGTAAAACGTCCTGCTACTGTTAGCAGCATGCGATGCTTTAAGATGGCCTAAGCTACTTTCCGTTTTGTCGTTCTTATGAGTTTCATTGGCCAGATGCACGTCCACTGCCGGTAAGGAACAGTTGCACTTGACTTCCACAAATTGGCATTGTAGGTTTGCTGCGCTAATTTCGACGCCAGAGGAATCAACAAGAGGTGTTGCGTTTGCATTGTTTTCAAAAGTAGTCGTGACTGCAGGGAATGCTGCCCATTTGTCTGCTTTCTGGTATCGATAGTTGTCCGGTACTGGAGCAGCCTCCTCGCGGTCGAAGCAGCGATAGTAGCAGCCGTACACTGCACCGCAGAATTGATGAGCTTGTCGTCTTCGAAACCGTGTCAAAAGCCGGGTAACATTCAGTCTCAGTTGGTGTTCTAAACTGTACTCCGTCGGCTGCTCATGTCCGCTTCTTCTTTCGCAATCTAGCGGAAGGGACGGCAGACTGACATAGGGAAGAATGCTCGGATCCCAGGGATCCAGATTTGGAACATCGCAAGATGCAGAAGAATCGTTGGAGAACTTGGCAGCATTTTCATTTTGCTCCTCCCAAATCGGCGACCATTGCGGTGTCTTTCTCAGAAGGACAGAAGTAGTACTAGTTCTTGTAGCCGATGTTCCAGTCAACCTGCTGCTACTAGTGCTATCACTATTTGTGAGCCGAGTTACAGTATTCTTGCTGGCATCATCAGTCATTCCTACGGCGGATAATTCAATGATTTCTAAGTTGCTGTTTCTACCGTGATGTTCATATGTCGAAAATTGCTTAAAGGCAAGGGCTACCCCAACATCGACTTACGAATTTCGAATGCAAACCCATCCTATCACAAACTACATTTTTATTGGAATCTTTTGCAAAAAACCGCTTTTCAAAATTCCTATCCGTTCTCGAGTTATTCGATGATAAAGGTTGCAAATTTTCAGTACTGAAGGCGACGTCGGGAACCGTTACGGTAGGTCAGTTTTGAAAAGGGTTAGTTGGAAATACAGCGCCTTTGTTCCTGTTTTTTCTTTTGGGACTTCTACTCTATCTCTAGGGAGCCTGAATAAATGTTCCCTGCGGTCCGGGCCACAGTCCATGCAGCCAATGTGCTGCATTTACAATTCTACCCTTTCACTAGCCACGGAAACACATACCGTAACGGTTCCCGACGTCGCCTTCAGTACTGAAAATTTGCAACTTTTTATCATCGAATAACTTGAGAACGGATAGGAATTTTGAAAAGCGGTTTTTTGCAAAAGACTCGAATAAAAATATAGTTTTTCATAGGATGGGTTTGAATTCGAAATTCGGAAGTCGATGTTGGGGTAGCCCTTGACTTTAAGGTCAAGTGTGACGTGGAGGCTATTTTTGCCTGTCGATTGTGCTCGCGACCACTGCAGGAGACGCTGGCTGCTATCACGAACCAAATGTGACCCGTAGTTACCGGCGGTCGACGCATAAAATGCGTACTCATAACCGACATAGAATGAGAATAGAGCGAAACTCAGGCTAAATACGACAAGAAACGATATTCGAAGTTTATTGTGCATGGTTATTCAGTTTTGTTTCCACTTTTGCATCGACCTATCTTATAGTGATTCCTCGCAACAAAGGATGACACAGCGAAGCACAGTATCAGAGTTATTGTCCTCGCAAATAGTCTAGCTACAGTACGATTGCACTAACTATCACACACAAAAAATAACTCAAATTTAAATATAATATAAAATAACTCGCCAACGAAGACATCCTGAAAGAATCTGTCAAAACCTCCACAGCTAATTTTCAGCGGTATTTCCAAATCAAAAAACCGTTTGCTTCTATCTGCTCTCAGTGTCGAGATCTCGCCGATTTCCTTATGTACTGAAATCGCCAAAATGGGCGTCGACCATTGGGCAATTCTAAACCTCGCAAACGCCCGAAAAATCAAAAGTGGTAGAAATATGCATACGTGACGAAAATAATAAAAATGGGCATCGGGCGTAAAGGGTCGTGGGGTGTCGTGGTTTGCGTGGTTTAGCGTCTGCCAAATGTCGACGCGATTTCAGTACATAAGGAAATCGGCGAGATCTCGACACTGAGAGCAGATAGAAGCAAACGGTTTTTTGATTTGGAAATCCCGCTGAAAATTAGCCGTGGAGGTTTTGACAGATTCTTTCAGGATGTCTTCGTTGGCGAGTTATTTTTTGTGTGTGATAGTTAGTGCAGAATCGTACTGTAGGCGTCACCTCCCTCGGTATGTGTAGGTATGGAAGTAATAGTACAGGGTGGTTTTTTTCGGTGATACGATTTTGACTGCCAATTTCAACAGGTTATCTTGCACCGATTTTGCTCAAATTTTGCCCACATATTCCCGAGCGTTTACCATTTACTTGGTAAAAATTTCGAGTTAAAACCCTCACTGGTAGTGAGAAACACAGCAGAGAAGATGATATCACAATTTTTCAACATTTTCACCATAATTTTGCACTACTGCTAAATTGTTTTATCAAAATTTCGGAAAACATGACAAATGGCAATACTGTTGCATTTTTTTCAAATGGTAAGCGGCTTTTTAGACCCTTTCCGTCCTTGCACCCCCAGAAAGAATGTCGAGAGTCATCAAATCTGCTGATTGTGGCTTATCAGCTGAAGATGCAGCACTGATGAGGCATGAGCAGCACTATTGAGAAATGAGACAATCTCCAAGCAATGCCACCAACCCTGTCAATGTTTTTTGGCTGTTTAGGGCTTAGGTTCCATCTTGCTGAGACTATTTTGCCCTTAGGAAAGAGCATTGGGCTCCAAAAAGACGCTTCCAATCAAATGGCAGCAAAAAGTGCATTGAAAAAGCTTGAAATTGTAGGTTTGAAAGGAAGGGGATAATTCTCACTACCAGTGCAGGGTTTTAACTCGAAATTTTTGCCAAGTAAATGGTAAACGCTCGGGAATATGTGGGCAAAATTTGAGCAAAATCGGTGCAAGATAACCTGTTGAAATTGGCAGTCAAAATCGTATCACCGAAAAAAACCACCCTGTAGATAACTAACAAGGTAACACGCAGTAGGTACTGGAAACCCCACGTACTTAGCGTTTTGCCTTTCGCTTCAAGGGTACCACAGTCCTGTATAGCGCCTGCGACATGTGGTTGGACAATAATTTATTTTACAATTACACTACGCGTTAATGACCTAACTACAGTACCATCCCCCGACCATAGCCACCATGCATAGCCATGTGCTCGATGTACAGACAGATACAGATATAGAATAGATCTCGCCGAAGTCGTCGCAGCCGGAGAGTTTCAGCAGGGTTTCAGTACTAATCTCTGTCCACTCATGACTCAGCGAAGAAGTCTCGCTGAAGTCATCAGCGGTCAGCTAGCTTCAGTATGGAAGAGGTGTTTGAAGTTACTGGGCGCTGGGCACTGGGCGGTGAACAGTTGCATCTATTTTGTGCGCAAACGCATGGACTTAGGCTTAGGCTTAGGCTTAAACTGAGCTTAGGTTGAGGCTAGGCTTAGGCTTAGGCTAAAGCTAAGGCTTTGGCTTAGGTATTGGATGCAGAGGGGTATGCCTCAGCCTAAGCCTGAGCCTAAATCTAAGTCCGTCCATGCGCTTGCACAAAATAGATGCAACTGTTCACTGCCCAGCGCCCAATGCCCAGCGCCCAGTGGTTAACCAGCTCCGATAGGCCCTCGCCCGCTCAGCCCGCGGGCCGCCCACAGGCCGCCCCAGGCCGCCGCCGGGCCGCCGGCGGGCCACCCGCAGGTCGCCTGAAACCTCAATCGAATGAATAATTTTTCCTGTTTCTGCCGGCGCTTCCCTTCAATTCCGGGTGGCCCGAGGGTGGCCTGCGGGCGGCCCGAGGGCGGCCCACGGGTGGCCCGGGGGCGGCCTGCGGGCGGCCCGGGGGCGGCCCGCGGGCTGAGCGGGCGAGGGCATATCGGAACTGGTTAACCCCTCCGGGTAGGGCTAAAGGGCGGACGCGGACACGGACGCTGGGTTAAAAGGCGGACGCGGACGCGGACGCTGGGCTAAAAGGCGGACGCAGAAAAAGCGGACGCGGCGATAGATTTGCATCCGCATCCGCCATTTAGTCCAATCGGCTGACTCTTCTTTCTACCCTTTGTGGGTAATGGGCTGAAAAGCGGACGCAGAAAAAGCGGACGCAACATTACATGTGTAACCACCATGCTCGGCAGTCACTACTATCTGATCAGGGTACTGCTGTACATCGCTATGGGGCATTTCTTACACAATGTGATCAAATAAAGCAAGTTGTGTTTTTTCAAAAGGATGTGACTTATGCTTTAGGCTTTACCCCTCTGCATCCAACACCTAAGCCTAAGCCTAAAGCCTAAGTCCCATCCTTAGCACATGCAATATTGCGTCCGCTTTTTTTGCGTCCGCTTTTTAGCCCATTACCCACCAAAGTGGTAGAAAGAAGAGTCAGCAGATTGGACTAAAAGGCGGACGCGGATGCAAATCTTGCGCCGCGTCCGCTTTTTCTGCGTCCACCTTTTAGCCCAGCGTCCGCGTCCGCCTTTTAACCCAGCGTCCGCGTCCGCGTCCGTGTCCGCGTCCGCCTTTTAGCCCAACCCACCCCTCCGCGTCCAGCGCCCAGCGCCCAGTAACTTCAAACACCTGTATGTGTCGCACTCAGTGCGTACATGATTAAGACAAGGACTCCTAGACCGCGTACTGCTTCTTGATTCACGTATTCCTAGAGCGCGCGCTCAAGCGAAGCGGCATAGACACTACTATTTATTTTTTTTACAAGGTACACTACGTTGTAGAGTGCTTCTTTGGAAATGTACCTTGGACACCTTTTTTATGGTCTAGCAGCCGTTTTCCAAACCTATTGCGCCTTCCGCATTACGTTGCTGACCAGTTTAAAATTTAACCCCTCCTGTATGCTGAGATATGGCTGTTGGTAGGCCCAATTTGCCCCTCATGTGCCAGCCACTTTTTTTCAAAAGTTCTTTCTTACCATCATTCTACTCCATTTTCTTCACAGATTTCGATTTGGGGCATGCCCCTTCGATATTTTGATGAATATGCCATGATATAGTCAAAAAAGAGGTGATTTTGGCTAATTTGATCATTTTCGTCAATTTTTGTGGTGTATTTATCAAAATATCGAAGGGGCATGCCCCAATTCGAAATCTGTGAAGAAAATGAAGTAGAATGATGGTAAGAACTTTTGAAAAAAGTGGCGGGCACGTGAGGGGCAAATTGGGCCTACCAACAGCCATATCTCAGCATACAGGAGGGGTTAAATTTTAAACTGGTCAGCAACGTAATGCGGAAGGCGCAATAGGTTTGGAAAACGGCTGCTGGACCACAAAAAAGGTGTCCAAGGTACATTTCCAAAGAAGCACTCTACAATGTAGTGTACCTTGTAAAAAATAAATAGTATGGAAACGGAGCGCGCGCTAGGAGTACGTGCTTGATTGGGCCACTTGCGCTTTAGGCGTACTTGGCTCAGTCGTCCATGGCTCGACAGTGTCTATGCTCGACGCGCGACAAAACCACGGACTTCTAGAGAGCTTAGGCGGACAAAGGAGTCCACGAATTTATTTTTTTTGTGCGGACACTAGGTATGAGATCTCGAACGGAACGGCTATCTTTCAACACGCGGGAGTTCAAACTGGGGATCTTCTGAGTGAGATATCTCTGCACATGCTCCACAGAAAGAGATGCGGTTTTTTGGAGAAGAAAGAAAAACGATTTCTGCATCATACTCTTCACTGATAATTGGTCTTGACAAATGTTCTTTGTATGCTTTTTAGCTCAGGAACGATGAAGCGCAAACAAACGAAGGTCAAAAAGCTGTCCAGTGGATCATCCCAGTTGTGATTTTGTACCACACTATATTTTTGGGGGAATACCCCATGGGCTATACAAAATCAAGTGGTCTGATGGGGTTATGCAGTGTTTGGTTTATTATGAGATCCTGTATATGTTTTAGGGCATAATTGAAGTTAAAACAGGGTTATTCTAGGACAAGACATGATCAGCTAGGCCTATAAGCATAGTAACTTGGTGTAGGAGTAGCTATAGCTAGCCTATGACTAGCTTACATCGGTAAGTTAAGGTACCCTACAGTACATGGATGGGGTTATACACCAGGGGGATATAATATGTTGGGGAAATACTCAGGGGGATATACACCCAAAATATGGTATTCCTATTATCAATTACTGCTGTTTGCAACGATGATTTGTGATGTGTGTAACTGGTCCTTGTTCTATGCTGTTTTCCTTCATTCTCATACACAGTAAGTGCACTGCATGTTGAGTAAGTGAGTGCACTATGTAGGATGTGAAAAAGTGGGCATCTGTTCAGGTATATAGCTTAGCCTTGATGTAAAATCTGGTAAAATTGAAGGAGATATTGTTTTCGAATGACAAGATACCTACCAAACCTAGTTGCATGCCAATTTTGTGCTATAGTACTCTGGAGTGTAAAAGCTGCCCTGTGTTCCACATATTACGTATGTGCATGGACTTCTACCTGATGTCCAGTGCCAAAATATAGTGCTATGTCCGTTTACTTTCTAGATGTCTGTGACAAAACTTCATTTCAAATCAAATTGCAGTTGTAATGATAATGAAATCTTGAATGAATCGAAGTCCTGGAGATTTTTCAGATAAAAAAATGGCAGCAAGTGAAGCTGAGTATGATATCGAGTGGACCATCAGCACTTTGGGCTGTTTAGAAGCGGATGGGAGCGGTTACAGCAAGGAGCCGGACTGTTTTGGTAGGCCAAGAGAAGAAATTCGAATTTGTTCATTCATTTAGGAGTAATGCCGTGTTCACAAAATGTCTGTACTTCCGTACGTATCAAGCCTAAAACAGTCCAGGTCAGGTGCGCTGATAGACAGAGGATGTACGGACAGTCTTGTGTACGCGGCAAGGGGAGCTTCATAAGTACGTCACGCTGAAATAAGGGAGGGTGGTTGGGACGAATGTGGCGTTAGCGTGACGATGTGTCACTCTGTACATCAAAAGCAAACTACAGTTGGATCTAGCACTAACTATCATACAGTAAATATATCTCGCCAACGAAGACATCCTGAACGAATCTGTCAAAACCTCCACGGCTAACTTTTAGCGGGATTTCCAAATCAAAAAGCCGTTTGCTTCTATAGTCTGGCCAATAGCAGTTGGCACTTGAACTCAAGGCGAGTTGCGTAGTTTGCATGTACTTCTGCTAAATAGGAGTACACGAAGCGTGGACAGAAATCCGCATTTATAAATCTATTTTACGCAACGCGCCTTGAGTCCAAGTGCCAACTGCTATTAGCCAGACTATAGCTGTTCTCATTGTCGAGATCTCGCCGATTTCCTTATGCACTGAAATCGCCAAAATCCGCGTCGACCAAATACGCAAAACTAAACTGCGCATATAGCGCAACAATAATGTTGTCATGAAAGCTTCTTTGAGAATCTGGAAAGCTAAATATGGCAATAGAAATCGCAAAGAAATGAAATTTTTCTTGTCATGCTTCAAATCGGGCGTTGAGGGGCGCGCAGTTTCGTGTTATGCGCAGTTTAGTTATGCGTATTTGGTCGACGCCCATTTTGGCGACTTCAGTACTCAAAGGAAATCGGCGAGATCTCGACACTGAGAGCAGATAGAAGCAAACGGCTTTTTGCTTTGGAAATCCCGCTAAAAGTTAGCCGTGGAGGTTTTGATAGATTCGTTCAGGATGTCTTCGTTGGCGAGATATTTACTGTACTGTATGATAGTTAGTGCTAGATCCAACTGTGGGGGGAGGGGGGGGGGGGGGGGGTTAATGACCAAAAAACGTGACGAAAGCGTGAGTGACGTAGGGGGATGAGACGGATGAATTTTAGCGTGACGTACTTTATGAAGCTCCCCCAAGAGGCTGTTCGGCGTAGGTCGGACGTACGGATGTACGGACATTTTGTGTACGCGGCATAACTACTTATTCATTGTATTGTAATAATGCGGGTCGGACGTTGGTCGGATGCGTAGGTCGGACGTACGGATGTACGGACATTTTGTGTACGCGGCATAACTACTTATTCATTGTATTGTAATAATGCGGGGTAATTTAAGCTAGTGAACGCGTGAGTGAATCTCCGCGTTCTCTCACTGTTACCGACTGGTTGAACTCTTCTTGTCTGATTGATTCGTGTCTGGCCGTTATTGGTCAGGCATGATAGAAGCTCAGTAATGGTTCCAGTGGGGTCAGACCAGAATGACAAACAATACACAACCACCAGTTTTGCAGCCAAAAAGTTTCAGTAGAGTTTCTTTTTGGTTTCACCATATACTCTTGAATATACTGATGAGATATTCTGGTCCGCTCCCACTGGAAACATCAAACTCTCATCTATTATGGACGACACATCCGCAAGTACCGGTATGTATGTATGGATAGGTGGAATTTGCCGCGAAAGCATTGCGTTTTGTATTATTTATTGCAGAAGCTGTCAAGGATCTGATTCGATATTTGAAGAATGACAAACGGGAATCCTGTGTCTTTCGTCGTATTATGTTGCGCACTGGCCTGGTGCATACTGATCTCATTCCTATTCTCACATTCCACCATGAGGATCAGCAACTTTTTGACGCCACACTACGGTATATGCTATAGTTAGCAGCGCGGGCGGGATAATTTGTGCCACCATAGCCTGTATCCTATCTCCTGTTGAGGCGGATGGAAAGTAGTGAATGTATAAAGCAAGTATGTGATTCCTGCATCACTTCTCTATTACTCTATTTTACGTTTGCTTCGTTGTTGTGTACCTTTTGGCAGTTTGCTGCTCAACTTGACTCAGTCTGCATCTTCCTGTTTTGCTGGTGCAAGCGCAGAGAAGGCGCAACTCGACACAACCACCACATCTTACGCCAAAGAAATCGCCGTGAATCTTCATCGCAGCAAACTGCATTTCGCAAACAGCCAACTCTTGGCCATTCTCAGCGAAAAACTACAGCACTTTCTTGCAAAGGTGCCACTTCAACTATCTAAAAGTCGGTCCACCGAAATTGATTTCTGGTGTCACGCTTTGCGCGAGTTTGACATTGGTGGGCCTATGCTCGATAATCAGTAGATGTGGTGACATTGCAAGTATTAGTTGAGTAGATTGTTATTGTAGGAATGGGAAGAACGACAAGAGGAGGACAGATTGCTGGCCGAGAGAATTCTGCTTCTGCTGGAACAAGCGCTTGGCATTCCCCCATTGCCGGAAGAAGAAATTCAAGTTAGTGTTTTCTAGAGTGGAAGTGTCAGAGGGTACTGCGTGTGGTAGGTGCTGGAGAGAAGAGAGCACACCCGCTGCCCGTTTTTCGCGGAATAGTACACTACACTTTCCTCTCTTATGGTGAAGTGGAACCAAGCATTTTGCGCAACACGAACAGCGGGCTTCTCTTCAGCAACCGGGTTTATTATTGTTGGGGCTCCGCAGCTATGCACTGATAAAGACGGCGCTAACTAAACGGTCCATTACAAGAGTGGTCTCCTCTTCTGCATGTAATTAAGCGATCCGTCTGCGTTCATCTTGGTTATGTCATTTGCCGGTCACAATACGTACGACCGCTAAATGTAGCGCAGGCCGAATTGCCAAGCAGGACGCTGTACAATGTTGTGCGTGGTAGGTGTCTGGGTGATTTTGACAGGAAAGCGACACGCACGTGAGCGTGCAGGATCAGCTGGTGATGTGCTTGTTGGAATCTGGTCTGTCGGACGCCTTTCTCTTCATCGCCAACTCCAACGCCGAAAGCGGCTTCCATCTCTGCGTCCTCAGACTGCTCACCCATCTACTCAAGAGCTACGTACGTACGTACAGTATATGAAACGGACGGACCATAACTCTACTGCAGCAAGTGTACTGTACGTACGTACGTATGTATGTAAATGTAGTCTGAGATGGGCTGGACGATGAGTGAGTGAGTGTGTTGCAGAAGGCGTGTGATGTGGCGAGCGCCGGACAGCAGAGGACGGGGGAAGAGAAGCGGCGGGCGGAGGAACAGCTGCAGCAGATACGAGAGCACACCCAGCTCCTGCAACGACAGCAACGCAGGCTCGCATCCACCAGGTTGCCTACTAACTTGTGCTGAGGAGCGCTTTCGTCTCCTGCCTCACGTAGAAAGTAGGGGTGGGTCGCATTCCGACTGCCCCAATTTACCCCGTAGTCAGTCACTATTCCCCTGCCTATAGCTGCGCGCGGTCTAAACTCTACAGGTTGTTAGTTTGGAGCTGTTAGAGTTTTCATGTGTTGACATGGAAGTTTCGAGCTAAAGGAGTGGGCGCTTGGTTGCAGGCATAGCCGTTTCGCTGGTTCGTACGTCATTCGCGGTCTGCCCTCCATCGCCTCATCGAACAGGGATTCCGTCTCCCATACTCTGGTCAAAAATCCGGATCGACTTGCGGCCGTAATGGACAGGAAGCAGCGGAAGAAGCTGGCTAGAAACCGTCAGCCGCTTCAGATGACGTCGCTGTCATCGGACGAAAGCTTTCATCATCGCAGTCAGCTGAGCATTCGTCTGGCGCTACGCGATTTCTGTCTTCGCTTCCTGGAGTTGGCCTACAATACTTTCATTCGCAGTTGTCGCAGGCTGATCGAGAGACAGGGTGGGCAAGCAAGCCTTTCTTTCATTTCTTCCTTCTGCATATAGACATTCAGTAGAAAGAGAGCACCTTGTCCAATATCAGTGCGCCGCAGCGCTTCGCATCCCGATCGCCCTAGCGGCATTTATTGCCAACCACGCACCGTGGTAATGCGTGTATGCCATATACTGATTTTGGTGATGATTACGCAAAGTGTTTTAGATGAAGCCTTGACGACGGCGCGCGCCAAGCAGATGGAGGTGCACTATCTGTGCTTGCTGAAGTGGTTTACGCTGTTGGCGCTGAAGCTGGACACGCGTCCGCTGGACAGAGTCAGTGAAACGCTGGACGTGGACAGCTTCCACTTGGTGCAGACGCGACTGGACAGCTACCTCGAACTCTGCGCCTCCGACAGAGCCGAAGCGCCTCAGTGGGGAGCCAAAGCCGCCGTCGCCATCGCCGCCTACAAAGTCTTGTTGCAGGTAACGTACGTATGTATGCCTACACTAATCAACTTGACTTGTTTCTTCGATGGGAGGATTGGTAGTACCTGCTATGTCAAGAACATTATTTCGGACGTGCAGCGAGAGAAATTTCTGACAGGGCTGTTGGTTTTTCGCTAGCTATAGCTCATGGCGCGTTCACCAGACGTCCGTTACGTCCGTCCGTCCGTCCGTCCGTTCGTCAACCCATAAGTGTTCGTCCGTCCGTCCGTTCGTCAACCCATATGAGTTGACGGATGGACGGACGTCCGTTACGGACGTCTGGTGAACGCGCCATCAGGCGAGACCAAAGCAGCTAAGATAATACCGATATACGACTATTCTTAGTCTGGCGTTTGAAATAAACCCACTGCCAGTGTACTTCATTCATGTTAGGGAAGGGGATCGAAACTTCGTTGAGGCTTAGGTTACCTGCGTGCTCGAGAGGTCACGTTGACTAATACTCGCTGTGTAACCTGTACTCCATTTTGATGTATTCTTGGTCATGTACTTCAAGGAGCTCCTTGCTTCAACCCTATATTGCTGCGCTCGATTGGAGTTGATTGACTTTCGAGACGGGATTATCACCTTGTTTACTTCCGGGGCTAGATAAAGTTTCTCCTTAATTTCATCTCAGACTGTAACAAAGACTCTCGGACTTTGAGCTGAAGTTAATTAGGATTTCCTGGCAGTTTTTCTGATCGAAATTGAAGGTTCTTTTTTTAGTTGCTAACGCATCTATATTTTTCACGCTTTCACTCTTAGGGACTCAATTAGTCATTACTGTCACGGCTTGCAACATATAGGCTATAAGCTGGAACTCAACCGGGCTTATAGGGCGAGCATAACTTTCTTTTTATTTCTCTTTCTGTCGCTGTCACTCAAAAAGGCACAGCAGCAGGCAATAAAAACTAAAGACAAGCAGTTGATGAACATAGCAGCTAGCCGATTTTGTCTAAGCTATTGCTTGAAAGTAGCAATGATAGCTGAACAGCTTTTCTTTGGCTTTCTCTCGTTCAGCGTTGTGGTGATTGGTGTATTGGGCAATGCTTTCGTCATCTGGGCCAGTTGGGTCGACCGTTACAGAAAGCATCATCATCATCGACTAAGTGAGCGTGATGTGACAGCATTTCGTCGCCGGTCATTGGTATTGGCATCTCGCAGATCCAGTTACTATGGACAGGCATCCAACTCCAATCCTATTGAAAGTAAAAACAGCCACTCGTTATGCAGCCCAGAGGTTATGGTGTCAAAGAGATCAACCAGATCAGTCCAGAGATCAACTGGCGCATCATTATATGGCACTGCTAATAGACCAGTCGTGTGTCACAGAACTTCACTGCCTTCAGCATATGAGCAACCTGTTACTAACTTGTCACACAGAATATCAAGTCCAACCATGGCTGAGTCCTGTCGGCCGGCAAGCCCAACTCAGATCATCTGTGCCTCTCACAGATCGATTCCTGTGTCACAGCAACCTAGTCAAGTTGAGCTGTTTCGTAAGTACTCAACCTCTGTACATCGACCAAGTCAGGCTGACATCTTCCTCCAGCTGACCATGGAGTTGCGACAGTCCACTACAATAAATGTATTGCTCGTGAATTTGGCATTGGCGGACATAGGCAATTTGTTAGCTTGTGCTCCTGAGCTGCCACAGTTGCTGATGGATGCCGGATGGCGCTACGCCAGTTTTCTCTGCCCCATTTTGCGCTACCTGCAGATTATCTGCCTGTACAACTCCATTCTGAGCCAGGCTGCCATCTCTGTGGAGCGCTATCTGGCCATATGCTCTCCGCTGCTGCTGCGAAGCTTTAAAGGGGAACTTTGCGCGGAAAATTCGGGGTAAGGCCACACACATCATTAGATAGAGCATAAAAAATGCTGCAAAACGCACCAAGTCCCATCCCTTTACGTTGCGTCATTCTTGAGTTACAGGCACAATACTGATCAGTGAGCCAGAAACTCAGCTTGAGATCACGTAGCTCGCTAACCACTGCACCAATCTGAATAATTTTTCTGCCACCGTGTGCTCCGTTTGGTGTTCTATCTTTTTGTTGTATACAGTTTCGCTGTATCTTCACTGCCTGTGGAATGGGAAGCCAAAAAACGTGTGTCGTTGCGCAGTTTAGCACATACAGGGTGTTTCATAATATACTCGCCGGATGTTTGTGCTTATATCTTCCCAGCGGAGTGTCACATTCGAATGCGGTTTTTTGCGTTGAATAGCCAAGGCTTCAACGTTGATGCAGCCAAAATTTCAGCTTTCTAGGCCAACAGGAAGCGGCTCAAACAGCTCGATTTGCAAAGCGTCAATTTTCACACATTTTTGCAGGCGGCCAGGTACAGATCGGCTCCGGTTTTTCTCTCCCCAGTTTACCTAACCCAGTTCTCTCCTTAGTTTTCCTTCCGCAGTATTCCCCTCCCCAGTTTTTATCTGGAGCACAAGATCGGTAGAGTTTTCCATCTCCATGCCATTCTCTTGCAGATTCGAACTTAGCAAACAGTGTTACAGCCAAAATTCGGTCATCCAAGCTTTTCCTTGGGACGCTGATGCTATGGTGATCAAACTGAAGTCTATCTTCGACAAGACTGCTCAAAAATGCATAAAAGTTAGCGTGGAATGGTGAACAGACTTGAAAGAGCGAGAAAAAAGCGAAAATGCATATCCGTTGTCCCGCCTCAGTGCCCTGCCTCCGTTTTGCGCCAAAAAAGGCGCCGCAACTTTGACCGCTTACAGCGCCATGGCAATGCAACCTAGGAAGCTAAAATTTTGGCTGCATCAACGTTGAAGCCTTGGCTATTCAACGCAAAAAACCGCATTCGAATGTGACACTCCAGTGGGGAGTTATAAGCACAAACATCCGGCGAGTATATTATGAAACACCCTGTATTTCGTCCATGATGGGGACGTGGACGAAATAGGGTATGTGCTAAACTGCGCAACGACACACGTTTTTTGGCTTCCCATTCCACAGGCAGTGAAGATACAGCGAAACTTTATACACCAAAAAGGTAGAACACCAAACGGAGCACATGGTGGTAGAAAAATTATTCAGATTGGTGCAGTGGTTAGCGCTATGTGCTCTCAAGCTGAGTTTCTGGCTCACTGATCAGTATTGTGCCTGTAACTCAAGAGTGACGCAACGTAGAGGGATGGGACTTGGTGCGTTTTGCAGCATTTTTTATGCTCTATCTAATGATGTGTGTGGACTTACCCCGAATTTTCCGCGCAAAGTGCCCCTTTAACCCCGATGCACGTGCTCATGGTATCCTCATTCTTATTCTCTGGCTCCTCAGTGCCCTCGCTTCAGTACCATATGCCTGTCAGACAACTACAACTTTTCCCAGTAGGTTGACCACTGTCATTAATGGCTCCAATGTAAGTTCAACCATTACTTTGTGCTACAAGACCAAGTTTATTCAGCCAATATGGCCGTGGTTCAAACGGATGGAATGCATGTTGTTCTACATTGTACCGTTGATTGGCATCTCATGGCTCTATTGGCGTGCAACAGTCGCATTGAGGGGAAGAAATCGCTCTGTACATCTGCGTCAGCTGTACCAGCATCAGCAGAAGAAGTACGCTTTGTCTTTGCGCAGACGTCGCTCTGTCGTCCAAATGCTCATCTGTTGCCAGCTGGCGTACTTTCTCTGCTACAGTCCAATCCACGTGCTATTCCTTCTCAAATGGCTGCAGCCCAATCTTCAAGTGTGGAAGACTCCGCCACCCTTGGCTATTCGACTGTTGCTGAACTTGCTGACGCTGTCCAATTCTGCAGTCAATCCTCTCATTTACATCGTGTTTCGACGAACTCTAAGGATAAAGCTGATGCGACTTTTTCGAAGACTATTTGGAGTGCGCCTGAGGCTGGAAGACACTGACAATTCATGTTCTGCCAGCATGATTACTCCAGGGACTCCGAGAAACACGTTTGAGTATGATAATGTTGAGCTGCGGAACAGTACGTTAGTTTCTCCTGCGCCATCTGCGCCACCCACTTGCACCATGGATCGGAAACTTATGCTGGATGCCGGCGAAAATGAAAGGCCTATTATTGGTGGACCTGTTTCCCCGGATCTGACCGTACATCAGCGTAGAAAAAGGCTACAGAGATTTGTGACAACATGATTACAGTGTTAGGCAACAGTTATGATGCGATGATGCTCTCAGACGTCGATGTTAAATTGATATGTGCTTTACTTCGCTATTATTGATAGCACTTGTTGGGGTAAACCTGGCCATGGGGAAATCCGGCCACCCAAGTTTCAGGGCTGCATATCTCTGCAACCAATGGACCGATTGACAGAAGTATTATTATCAGTCGATTCTTTGAACTCTCCTCTTTCAAATGAGCCGTTTGGTTCATGATTTGCTGAAACATCCAGTTCAAAGGAGCTTGGATGGCCGGGTTTGCCCCATGGCCGGGTTTATCCCACAGCACCCTAGTATTCTTTCTATATAAAGAAGTTTCAAAGTACGCGCGGCTGTTTTCGTTACTCCTTTCCCGATCAGGAAGAGAAATTATCTAATTGGTGTGTGGTACAGTTCAAAGTGTGCTTACATACTTGTGTGTTGCTACTAGGCACTTCAAACGATGAGCGCGCTTCCGGCGTACAAAGGCGGAGCTGATCGCATCAAAGCGACCGTATTCTATGTGGCGGAGTATCGGGAACTGGCGCTGGGTCTCTTCAAAAAGTACAATGCCTGCTGGCTGTCCCGCGGATACTTGGCAGACCTGGTCACCGTCACTGGTCTCTATCTCACTCAGCTGCAGAAGTACTGTCTCAGCTCGGAAGGCGGATTTTTGGTGCAGAAAAAGCGGAAGAAACGACGGAGGAAGGGCGGCGGTAGAGAAAGAAAGGGTAAACTGCTGTAATTGTATTGTGCATAACTTTAATTATTACTGTAAACCTTTGAAGAACAGTCGGACAGGTGAAAACAGTTGGATAGGCTGAAAATATGTAGCTGTGTGTTCGTTAGGACTACCGTATTTTTGGGTGTATAGCCCCATGGGGGTATACAAAAATTGAGAGGTCCAATGGGGGGTTATACACTAGGGGGGGATATACATACAATGGGTGGGGATATACATAGGACAAAATTTATGTTTTTGAGAGGTGTGTAGAGGCATGTTTTTGAGGTCAAAAGTACGTGTTTTAGGGCATAATCGCGGTCAAAACAGGGTTATTCTAGCACAAGACATGCTCAGCTAAGCCTACAGGCATAGCAGCATGGTGTAGGAGTAGCTATAGCTAGCATAGGACCAGCTACATAGGTAGGTCAGGTACCTTACAGTACATGGGGGGTTATACACCAGGGGGGGATATACAAAGGACAAATTTTATGTTTTGCCAATGGGGGGTTATACACTAGGGGGGGATATACAATAGGGGGGGATATACACCCAAAAATACGGTAATCATCTGTTTGAGTATGTAGGCCTGCTGTTTTGTCATTATTTGTTTTGTGTTTTTTTTGTGTTTCAGGAAAGCGACATGGGGCCGATATGACAGAGGAAGAAGGAGTAGAAACTTTGGAGGAGAAGTGGGAAGAACTGACGCCGGATCTCTGCGCTCTGCTACAGGGACATGGCCAACTGCCGACAGATGTCGTGCCGTTCGATCCGGCTATGGAAGCTGACGAGGATATGCACAAGTAGGTCAAGTCCTGCTCTTCTGATCCTTAACTGAACCGGACTTTGCGAGGTCGGATGTACTGTATGTATGCTATGCAATGGTGTTTCCATTCCGAGGCAGCGACCTGTGGATTTGCATTATTTCGTGTGAAGTTATGAGAGGTTGATGTGATAGGTGGTACGAGCTAGCCCTGCACATATCTTCATGACTCACCCCTACGCCCATGGCTGAATCGTGTATAAAGCATACTGATGACCTTGCAGCTAATTGTAATTAGCTCAGTTTGTCATTGAGAGTCAATGAAAGATAATGCTTATTTGAAGGAAAGTGGCTCTGGGTCGCATCCAGCTTGCACTGCGCGAAGAAAGGACGCCGGTGGCTGTGGCACTGTACAGAGCTGCCCGAGATCTCTGGCCAGAGGGCGATGTGTTCGGATCCCGGGACGCGCAACCAGAGGAAGAGTTTATGGGGCTAAAAGAGATATTGCTGGCACGATTGGATCAGGTACCTACCTAACTATTCCATCATCCCCCTCTACGTGTCCCCGTGGTCCCCTCTCACCCTTGCTTGGCAAGGGTGCGGAGAGAGGTTCATATGTCTGATGTATTCTACATCTCACATATGAGCCTCCAGCGACCAGGCAGCCGAGATGCCAACTCTCTTAAGCGCCTTCGGGCGGACTGTCGCTCATCGTGCCGGGGGGGGGGGTCTAGTAGGTACGTGGTGACTTGAGTTGGCATGTGGTCACCACGGAAGCTAAGCAGGGACACAGGTCACGCGGTTGGCCAGTGTTACTGGTGCGGATTCATCCGTTATCGGTGTACTGGACAAGCTATGGGATTCCCTTCCGCCAGGAATGGGTTTTCCATGGTAGCGTGACCACCGCCCACCCTTCTGGGTGCGGCACGCCGGCTTTAGGCATTACCTAAAGTCGGTCTATAGTGCGGACAGTCACACTTTATCGCACCTACAGGCCGCATATGCATTGTGACTCATGACGCACCGCAATTTTGTCTTTGCTGGGCGGGGTATGGCCTAGCTTTCATAAGTTATGTACATATCCTTTGTAATCCAGTCAGTAACAGTAACTGTGCCTATCGTATGTATCGCATAGCGCAAAATACAACTTAACTACAATTGCATGGTATTACCTGTGCCTAGTTAAAGTATGTGTAGTGTGTGTGGGAGTAAAGAGGTGTGCTAGATTATTACAGATCCCTATCCATGCTTGACCTAAATCACTACAGCAGTTCCAGTATCAATGGTTTACCTTGAAATGCCTATTATGCTCAGCAAGTGATAAAGCAAGGAAGGAGCTGTAAGCGTAAGTAACGGAAATGTCAGCAGCCATCCTACCTAAATAAACCTTGGTGCTTGCAGGTACAGAACCAACTGGTGCATTAAGTAAGTCTCGGGGTGATATCGTGCATACTTGTAGCCATGTAGTAGGTAGGTACTCAAGTGGTCAATGAGAAAGTAACCACTGAGGGAGGAGACTACAGTGCATGGGCAAGCATATCATATCAGTTCAGTAGCAGTCTCTCCCCTACAAAGGAGTCAGCCATCAACACCATGGCCAGTTCAGACTCTGGAGCGCCCAAGGACATGGGACTACCAGCGATATCTTACCCTTTAATACATAATACATATTACTCACACGTCCTGCAGTAGTCCGCTACTATGGGCCGGCCCAAGGTATTGCACGTTGACCACCTCCGTCAAACGAGTGTGTAGGCGGCCGGACTTGCCACCACCACCACCACCATTCCATCATCCAGTCCATACATATGTACATATTGTGATCGCTTGTTACACATTTTGGTTTCGCAGTGCATACTAAATTGTGTGCACTCTTCCAACCTGCAGTGTACGTACTTATATCCTGTTGTCTACTGACATTGCAGTACTGCGTATACATACGTGTATTGTGTCTAGATGAATGCAACAGTGCCAGATGAGCAGCAAGAGGCTGAGCGAAGGGAAGGGGAGGAGGTTGAGAATCTGCTCTACCAGGGGGAGCTGGATGAGGAGGAGGAAGGGGAGTACGTGACCACGGAGGCTCAGTTCGAGTTCACCGATTTCCTCCGCAGACTGGCCAAACAGGAAGTGCTCGCTTGGTGAGACGAACAGTAGTGGTGCTGAGCTTATTGTCCAAAACTGTCGTCGTGGATGATTCTAATTTGAGATACACACAAGGTACTTTGGTAGGTTACCCTAACTAACTAACTATCCCCGCTACTACACCAGCCAGAGGTTCTTTTTAAAGAATTTAAAAATGCACAATTTATGCACAATTGCTACAATTTTTTCCTACAACTACTACACTGGGTAGGTTAGGTACTCGATTACGCACTGTACAAGTATTGTGTACATATGCGTGAGCGTATCTATATGCGACAAACGCCTACGCGCACGCACTACACCAATCCATACGTACGTACACACCAGGTGCCAGTATGTCCGTAAACTAAGTTGTTTCAGTTATTTCCAATTGCTGGAGCGCTGCGAGCAGAACTCGGTCGGCGTCAATCGATGGGCGGTGAAGTTTCTGTCATCGGTCGCCTTCGATCTGGAACTAGCTCCTCTGCTCTATCAGGCCCGTTTCTTCCGCATCCTACAACGTCTAGGCCGCGCCCACGGTGAGGCCTCGCAATGCCAGGCTCCGCATCTGCGCGAACTTTTCCACTTCGGCCGACGCCTGATCGCTCAGTTGTTCGTGGATTGCGCCAAAGGGGAAGAGGAGGCGGAGGAGACGCAACGGCAGCAGGACGCCCGCGTCTTCTTGGAAGTGCTTTTCTGGAAGAATGCGAAGCAGGCTCACGATATTCGATACGGCTACGGAACTTACGAGTGAGTTTACTTTTCTAGCTGGGTGATGGGAATGACTATAGTGAAGGTGTGCGTGCCGCCGATAGCAGGTAGCCTTCTCGCTAGCTTTCACTGTTTCAAAACAGTGCACAATGCTCGCAAGCATACTACCATACCCAATGCCCAGAGGAAGCAGGACTTTTCGTATGAGCGCAGTGTACCTGCAGTGTAGAAAAGCATTGCTGCCCAATTGGTCTTGAAAGACTGCCCTGCTCTCATGATGCGTCATGTCTGTCACTCTGTTGCAGGGAGGAAGTGCGTAAGGCGAATCGAGAGAACAGCAATAAGGGATGGACGGAGGAGATGGAAGAGGAGGTGGAGACGCTCTTTCAGCAGTGGCAAACTATGGAAGAGAAACCGGAAGGTGCTTCCTTTTTTCACTCTTTCCTGTTTGCCTACCACAGCTGGAATCGTATATGCTCAGGTGCAAAGTATGAGGAGTAATGTGGCTTTTTCTTCCAGGCATGGATGTGAACGATTTTATCCGTGGAAATTTACCGGAGACAAAAAGCATACCGGCTATCAAACGATTATTGAAGCGAAAACGGCTGAAATGAAAAGTTTTATTAGCTCGACTTGTTACTGTTGCTAATTGCTCGCTGTTGTAACAGAATAACAACCCACAACGGGTACTACTACAGGTAACATGGTAATGCAAAATTCCTTTCTAGGCTAGAATTCCGAACTCACAACCAAGCACTAACAGAAAGAAAATAAATCAAATAAACGGCGACTTTTGTATGAATCAACACTTAGTCTTCTGTATGCGTAAACCAACCTGGTGATTGAGATTATGTAGACGTAGTAATCAAGACGGCGTTTCCATAGACGTCGGCTCGTCGTCTCCCATTGTGTCTTGCGTAGAATGCTGCTGCAAGCGCTTTCTAATCTGTTCCGCATGCCGTCGTACGCACAGACAGAAACCTTTGGTCACAGGGAAGAGAGGAAAGGGCAGGGGTTCCGACTCGGAGCTACTGCTCTCCGGCTTCTCTTGCTGCTCCTGATATCGAGTTAAAAGTCGCAGCAACCTGGAAAGCAAGATAAATGCTCATATCGGAGAGTTTGCAGCTGTTTGTTTTGTGCATTTCACTTTGCATAAGCATGCACATACCGTAGTACCTGTGCATAGTCCCCAATGCATAGCCCCATATTAGCAAACCATAAAACATGCCCAATACATAGCCCCATATATTATGTACTGTAGGGTACCTGAAGGTACCTATGTATTAGGTTGGTCATAAACTATAGCCCCATGGGGCTAAGCACCAGTAAATACGGTTGAGAAGTACGCATGTGGGTGGTACGGTACCACTTTACCCCCGCTAACCTCGGCAAGCATTCACTGAAGTGCTGTTCAATCTCTTTCTCAAAAGGCGCTGGCGGCTTAGCCAAAACACGCTGTATGCCCTGCAACACAAATGTATCGTTGGTTGAACCCTTAGTAGCACCATTCCTACATCACTTATTTTCGTACCTAGATACGCAAGATACTGTACAAACAGTGCACTTGCAAACCTCCAGAGTGTGAAGGATTGCATTTTCGTTGTAGGTCCTAGATTTCTGCTTTCCGTCCTCTGTACCACGCTCCTTCTCATAACCGGGCTCCAAGTAATACGGCTCCGCGACCAGCACTAAACCTAAACACCGCAGCGCAACAATGTACAGAAACACCGACCGAGAGAGCAGGGAAGGACTACTGACTTTACTTTGAATAGACAGGAACACTTGTAGCAGGGTGGAACTGGATGTCCATAGCTCATTCTCCTGAAATATCCAGTCAAAAGGCCTGTTTGTTACGTACATACTCTACGTAGGGCACGGATTCTTCCGCGGTACATTACCCGAGTGAACTACTCGGGTGAATGAATCACCGCCATTCTTAGCTGGACATACATACAGTAGGTGCGTACAAGAACTATACCTTCCCATCCCAAGTGCCTAGTAGACTCAGACACACCATACCATCTTCGTACAGGTTTGGATTGAGCCGTTTTGACATTGACCTGACAAAGCAACAAGTCATGCAGCATCAATGCAGCGTACGATTCGAGACTGGAGAACCTACACATGTACATACGTATATAACCACGTGTGCTGAGCGAATACTTGAAGAAAACGTGTGGCGGTCGATTGGGATAGTCGTCCTTCAAGCGCACATCGAAGAGAAAGACGCCGTCCGCGTAGGGTGTGCCCTGCGGCCCGAGGATGAGACAGGAGAAGAGGTCCATGCGCTCTTCATAGCTCTTCACGAAGATGCCGGACGGCAGGGAGCTCTGCAACAGGCGCAGCTCCCGCCGTATCGCCTTGATAAAAGAGGGCGGCGCCAGAGCACTCGCGAAGGATTTGCTGATGAACCTGCAGAGCAAAACACGGCCGCTCACTTGTGCATGCCCGCAAATACTACCCCACAGGTCCCTACAGAACTCTACTCCACACAATAGGTACATGACACACCTTGCGTACACAGCACGCACATTTCGCTCCCAATGACCCTTCAACAACAGGGGTAGGTAAGTATTCCTCCCAAAATCAAGATTATTCCACGTTGGGTCGGAATTTAAAATTTGCCCAGCTCATCCTACATGACATACGTACGTACGTTATGTTACCTGCTAAATACGTACGTGCATCTACCTGTGACTGACCGGCGCCCTTTCTTCCACAGCGAAACTGGATGGACTGAGCGCGTCCTCCAACTCCTCCACGGATGAGCGTTGGCGCAGTTGGGAAGCGCAGAGATCATCCTGCTCGTCTTCTTCCATGCTGTCCTTGGGTTCACTAGCCGCTGCTTCGCGCAGTCCCGTCGTCTCTTTCATCAGCTACAACGCAGAGGAAAAAAGCCTGTTCTACCACACAGTACTAAACGGCAGGCAGTGTAGTTGAATGAAAGTATGTATGTACAGTACAGTAGGTACAGAATGGCCTCATACGTACGCAGCACGTAGAATTACCCCGCTTTTTCTCTTGTCTATAAACTGACGATATGTTTTTGGTTCATAAAATTGAATCTGCGTGCACTTTCGCGTTGTGTATACCAGATCGTAGAAGACAGCCAAGTTGTGACGGACGGTGCGAAGGACGGCGCGCAGGGTGAGGGTGACGGAGAGACAGAGCGCGTCCGCCATCTCCTGCACCAGCGGCAGAATCTCCCGGCGATGGAAGTCCAGACGGCGCGTCCCACTCGTCAGTCCGTCGATCAGCTCACAGCTCTTCTGCAGCAGCGCCACCTGGCGCCCTTCCGCTGCATCTGCACTCATTCCTGCGGCCGCATCTCCAGCGGCGGCGCCCGGGGGCGGCCTTTCAGCGCAGGAATGCAGGTGCCAGTACTGCGCCACCTGAGCCAGTTCCGACTCCGGGGGCAGGGAGTAGGAGAAGCAGGGCAGTCGGCCCACTTTGCGCGAGTGCGTCGTCAGCTTCTTCATGAAACTGAGCGCCGCTTGCAGAGACGCCGACTCCTCGCCTTCTCCTGCTGCTTCCTCCACTCCCACCGCCTTCCGCAACACTTCCGCCTGGTCTAAAGCGGCTAGCAGCGTTGCGTCGGCTACCGGCGTCGAGTAGAGCAGCGCGGAGAGCACCGAGAAAGCTTTCAGCATCTGCTTCTGCCATTCCGCCATCTGCTGCAGCTGCTCCAGTTGCTCATCACCCGGTGCTGCGAGTGCTTGGTCCTGCTCCATTCCAGAGGTCTCTGGCGCAACGGTGGAAGATGAGCTGGATGCCTGCTGATGCGTGTCAGGATTAGAGCGGAACAGTGGCGGAGCGGCTTGATGGCACTGACGATTGGCCGCTTTCTCCATACGGCTCTTCTGTCTGCAGACTGCAGCCTGTAAGTAAACGGCATAAGTACCTACCTACCCACCCTGAACAGTCACAGCTCTACCTAATGTATCATAACTAATTCACGGGAGTACGCGAAAAATTGCGCTACGTGGGCCAAGTCCCACAGCTGTGTAACTCTCTCTGACCATAATGTACTGTACCCATACTATATAGAACTGCTTACGTTCAGCTCCGTGGTGACTTCCAACCAATCGTAGAGCCAGGTGGAGGTGGAATAAACCAGCTGATCGCTAGTAGTGGTAGCGCTGGCCGCCGTACTTCCTTCTCCTCCTCCTCCGCTGCTAGCCGCTAGCTGGACCCCTGCGCCTGCAGCAGCCGGTGGTTCCTTTTTCGCGTACATCTTCAGTAGATCGTCGGCGAAGCGTTTGTGATGCGCGAAGCCGCTGACGATGTCATCCGCATGCAGAGCCAGTCGCACGACGCCTCGGCGCTCCAGCGCTGGAAAGCGCGTGTGAGACAGGAGGATGGAGCGCTGCAGCAGCGCCAACAGCGGATCCAACACGCACAGCATCACGCAGATGCGACGCCATCTACACGCACAAACAGACGCCTCACGTGGTGGGTACCTATTTCGCCACAAAATACAACTCTCGCTGGATGGATTGCACACGAACTCCTCACCTATCGCTCTCCTCCAATCCCTCATAGTCGAAGTAGCGCAATTCCTCCAAGTCCTCATACTCGTGGTCGGAAGGCGAGTAACAAGCTCCGTGCTCTCCGCCCTTAAACCCCACAGCCTCCGCCGTCTCATCCGCCTTGTAGTATTTCTCATCCTCTTCCTCCTCGTCCAAGAAATCAGCCTCCTCCCCATCCGGCCCCTGTAGATCGCCGCCGCAAACGCGTTGATTGGCCAGTTCCCACGGCCAATAGTCGCCGGAGACGCCGTCTCCTTCGTACCACGTGACCCGCACGCGACCGTTCGCGTGCTTGAAGTTCACGTAGCCGATGTTCACGGGTGGAGCGCAGGATGATGAGTTGAGTGAGGCGGACGGGGGACGCAGCCAGCTCACCAAACTCCCGCCCAGATAGTTGTAGTCAGCGTGCGCACGAATCTCGTAGAAACTCACCTAACCATGGAGCAAAACATGTACATACATACATACATACACATACACACTACATACACACACACACTACATACAAACATACATATATACAAACATACATATATACAAACATACATACATTCATACATACATACAATACATACATACATACACACACACTACATACATACGGCTACATAAGTACTTAAGAGACGTTTTCTGTAAGGATTGAGAGTAGCCTGTAGTATAGGCGGAAGGGGGGTACTTTTTGTGAATCGAGATAATATGCCTATCGGATTCCCCATCAAAAACTGCATATGTTGATGAAGTTTTAGGAAAAAATTTGTTCAGGCATCATCGAGATATTCATGGGTAAAGGTGGGCAGGTCGCATTTTTGCCGTTTTTCAACGTTTTTAGCCATATTTCAGCAACCGCAGGGCTTAGAGGGCTACAATTTGGTACACACATACATCCCGTAGGAACCCAAGTCTGGACCAATTTTGAGCCCAATCGGCCACCTGTGTGGCGAGATATAGCATCACAAAGTGCATTTCTGTATATTTTGCGCCTGTTGCAAATTTAGTTTTTTGAATACCACGGCGCGAATACATGCCCTGCACGGGGTAAAATTTTGACAGCAAGTAGAGAAGGGTTAGGCCTAAAAACTTTAGTACTACTGCAAAAAATCTCTATAATTGGAATCGGGACTACAGTCCTCTCAAATAGTGAAAAATACAGCAAAAAATTTCCCGCCTTTTTTATTTTTCAAGATAAATGAGCAATACCACTAAAACTGTTTCTTCGTAAGTAGCCTATCTTATGTAGAATTTGATGTAGATTTCAAAAATAAAATTATTTTTCCCAAAAAATTTAACCCTTACCCTAAATTCACAAAAATATACTACTTTTGCAAAATTATATGCTAGGGGTTAAATTTTTTGGGAAAAACAATTTTATTTTTGAAATCTACATCAAATTCTACATAAGATAGGCTACTTACGAGGAAAAAATTTCAGTGGTATTGCTCATTTATCTTGAAAAATAAAAAAGGCGGGAAAATTTTTGCTGTATTTTTCACTATTCGAGAGGACTGTAGTCCCAATTCCAATTATAGAGATTTTTTGCGGTAGTACTAAAGTTTTTAGGCCTAACCCTTCTCTACTTGCTGTCAAAATTTTACCCGTGCAGGGCATGTATTCGCGCCGTGGTATTCAAAAAACTAAATTTGAAAAAGGTGCAAAAAATATAGAAATGCACTTTGTGACGCTATATCTCGCCACACAGGTGGCCGATTGGGCTCAAAATTGGTCCAGACTTGGGTCCCTATGGTATCTTTTCGCACGCCAAATTGTAGCCCTCTAAGCCCTGCGGTTGCTGAAATATGGCTAAAAACGTTGAAAAACAGCAAAAATGCGACCTGCCCACCTTTACCCTTGAATATCTCGATGTTGCCTGAACAAATTTTTTCCTAAAACTTCATCTACATATGCAGTTTTTGATGGGGAATCCGATAGGCATATTATCTCGATTTACAAAAAGTACCCCCCTTCCACGTACTATGCAACCGCTACAGAAAACCTTTCTTAACTCATACCCCGACCTGGCGTCATTGTTGGCAACAACTTGTTCACTTGTTGTCAGTTTTGTTGTCCGTTTTGTTGTTTGTTGTCCGTTTTGTTGTCCGTTTTTATATGGGTGTTGTCGGTTTTGTTGTCCGTGGACAACAAAATTGACAACGAACAACAAAACGGACAACAGCCATATAAAAACGGACAACAAAACGGACAACAAACAACAAAACGAACAACAAAACCGACAACAAGTGAACAAGTTGTTGCCAACAGTGACGCCAGGTCGGGGTATGAGTTAAATACAGAGATACATACAGACATTACATACATTTACTGTGTGCACGTACATGCACTGTACTGTATACATACCTCTTCCCTCTTTTGCACCACTCTCTCCAGTCTGCCACTGCTCGGGTCGTCTGCAGGTGGCAGAAGTGTGAACCACTCCACCTCCGTGTACTTTTCTGGGTTGTTTGGCCGGGTCACCAAGCCCACCAGCTGCTTCGTCTCCTCATTCGTAGCAACAGCCTTGTCCTTCTTCCCTCGCATTTGCACGTACATACCCGGGAAGTAGTCCCGACCGCTCGCGCTGTTGTCCATCAGACAGGCGGGAGTGGCTAATTTCACCTGAATATAATGTAAGCAACACTCGTCTCTATTCTATATACCAAAGTGATTTCCGTTTGTTGATTGCCCAAGCAACGCAATACCGTATTTTTGGATTGCACTAAGTAGCCAACTTGAGTGTTATTGTTTTGGGTGCCACGTCACATTGCGGCCGTCCCAAATATTACTCAAGTACGTTACTATTTACCTACCTGTTCCACAGGTACGCCTTCCTCCAATCTTCCCGATTCCCAGAGCACGTCTAATCGCGTTCTACTGCACAGGTTGTAGGCATACAACTCGCCGCCTTCCTTCGCCGTCTCAGTCAACACCGAACAGCCCGTAGTAGAAGTGGAAGGTTGCTCCCGAGCAGTGCTGTCACTACTTTTTCTCCCGCCTAGATTATTGTTGGGTTCCAAGCAGCGTCGCCTGTAGTCTTCGCGCTGCAAAATCTGCAGTTGAGCCGCCGAAGAAGCAGTAGTAGAAAAGCGAAATTTGGATCCTACGGCTCGACCAGACACGGACCAACTGGATGGCACACGCCATTTGAGCACGCTGCAGAGAAAAGACAGGAAAACTATACGTATGATCGAGAGTTGTGCATATTTGTCACACTACCATCGGATTCAAGAGGATCACAGTAGCTTGAAAAGAGCTTTTCCTGGACAGTACACACACAGTACACGCCCCTATCACAATGTACGTAGTACAACTGTATATACGTATGTAGTACGTGACGTACTCTTTGAAATGAGTTTTTTCCGTCAGCAAATTCTCCTCGGGAGGCGGCTTGGCGTCCTGACCCTGCACTTGCATGCGCCACTCAACATCCAGCTTCACTGTTTCTACCTGCAAACAATAAATGCCTTGATACTAGCTAGAGCTATAATGTATGTACATACCTATCCCAGCCATATGCTTCAGTCAGTTACCCTTATTGAATTTGAATGTTCCATACCTTCGTCACAGTGAGCAAAAGCGGTTCCTGCTTCTTCTGCTTGCTCTTCTTGGTCTCTTCTTTTCCCTCTTCTGCCTCTTTCTTTGTCTTGTTTTTCTCCTTCTGCACATCTGCATAATTATTCAGCTGCTGTTGCGTCTGCTCGTCGCCAGCCCCCTTCGACTCGTCCACACTATGCATTCGCACCTAAATCAAAACCAATAGTTCACGCAGCCAGCAGGGGTACAACAGTGTCTTTGTGTTTGCAATATGCCCTAGACGATATTCGCCTTTGAAGCTTCGCCGACATCAGGCAGGTCAATTTACTCGCGTGCCGAGCTCGTCGGTCCTGCGTGTAGAAGCTGAAGTTGACGGCGCTGGACTGCCTGGGGCTGTTTCAGCCTCTTGGGCTTCTATGCTTCAACTATAGCAAGACCGACGAGCGGACGAGGAAATTGGCCAGTCTGATGTCGACTTACCATAGCGACACTACCCACTCACGACGTTGATTCCAAATTGGACAAAAATATCCGTTTACTCTGGCCCAAATTACCCCGTAGTGCCTCAACCCACCCCCATTGCGGGGCCCGCGTATGATAATTAAAATCAAGCCTACTAGTGCATGCCATGAGCACGTTATCATACCGTCCATCGCTGCTGCTGTAGCGCAGTACCGGTGTAGCTTGGTTCATCGTCGCACTGTAGCTCATCTTGCGACACCCAGAAGTCGCCGCAGTCATCGAAGTTCCTGTTGGATGGCGGGGGAAGCGGGGAAAGGCGGGCCAGTCCCTCCTCAGAGTCGTCATCTTTCTCGTCCGCATCTTTCCACCCTGAAACAACAGATAACGTTCAAAAACAATTGCGACAGCAGCGCAGGGCTCGACGAGTGCATGCATACCTATCTGCGTAATGCTGCTCTGTACTATGCCTACCCACATTGTTACATGCGCTACATTACGGTATATCGCCTGCCAACTGCTGTGTACGTACATTTGGAGTCGCCGTAGTGTCCGAACACCTGGAAGGCGTCTTTGCTCTGTTGAATCTTCGCTCTCAGGTGGGCCGGGGGCAATCCGTCCGCCTCCGTGATGGTCCAGTTCGCCGCCGCCAGCACAAAGTACGGAGCGCGCACGCGAAGACCCGGGTACATCGAACACGCGTCCACGCCCATCTACACGTACGCATAACCACGTAACAACCACTAACAGTAGGCTACCGATACATAGTACGTGCGGCGCAATAAACGGCTGTTTAAAGTACAAATTATATTTCTGGGACCCATGCATTATTTATCTCAGGATCTAGCCAACGTAGCTCAAAGCGGTTAAAAATCTCTCGATAACTTTAGCTCGCCTGGAAAATAAAAAAAACCGCATGCGTCTACGTGCCCTCTGTGTCGAGAAATCGCCAAATTCCTTAAGTACTAAAAATGTACACTTTTTTTCGATTATTCAACATAACTGAACAAGCCGCAAATACTTTTTCATTAAAAGTAGCCTATCCTATGTAGAATTTGATGCAGATTTCAAAAATAGTATTGGTGTTTCAAAAAATTTAACCCCTACCCAAAAATTGTCAAGAATATACAAATTTGCAAAATTATATACTAGGGGTTTAAATGTTTTTAAAACACCGATACTGTTTTTGAAATCTACCCCAAATTTTACATAGGATAGGCTACTTTTAATGAAAAAATTTTTGCGGCTTGTTCATTTATGCTGAATAATCGAAAAAAGTGTACGTATTTAGACATTTTTAGTACTTAAGGAAATCGGCGATTTCTCAACACAGAGGGCACGTAGACGCATGCGGTTTTTTTTATTTTCCAGGCGAGCTAAAGTTATCGAGAGATTTTTAACCGCTTTGAGCTACGTTGGCTAGATCCTGAGATAAATAATGCATGGGTCCCAGAAATATAATTTGTACTATAGTTACCACTCGATCGTTGCTCTCCCTGACTTCGCTAAAGTTGAAGGCAAAATCATGGGCGTCGTCCGTCAGGCAAAACCTGCGCACACAAACACAAAAATAACAACATTACAAGGCAGTAGCTACCTTCGTCCCATCGTTTGCTAGAAAAAAGCCAACAATTGATAATCTCGCCGCAATTTCTCTTTTTCCGAGTTAGGAAAAACAAACGACGCAATCGCATTAGATGTGGACGAAGCGGTTACACCAAAGAGAAATTGTGACGAGAACAATTCAGGCGGCTTACTCGACGCCGCCGTCCTTCTCGTCTGCGCGAAAATGAACGCGATGCCACACTTGATACACGGTTCCCAGCCAGCCCTGGTAGATCACGTAGTTGCCTGGTTGCTGGTCGATGTCCTTCAATTCAATAACACACAAATCTTGTAGTCGGGAAAAACGACCCCCGCCCGTGTTGCGCCGAATGCATATCACACGTTCACGCGAGTGGAGAGTTTGAGCACGAGCCAGCCAGCACTCGCATGCATGCAAGAACACATGAAGCACTAGTGTGTGAGGCGTCGTAACTAAGCTATGCTGCAATAAGGTGCACATAATACTGTACAGTACTTGCAACGGTTCCAGCAGACTGCACGGCAAGTCCACGAGTATGGATTGAAAGTGCGGCAATATGGCTGCATCCACACTGTGCAGGATCTGCTTGATCACGCCCCGTTCCCCAGTCTCATTTGTCACCGACACTCCGTCTTGATAGTACTCGCTCCTCGCCCGGCATACAGTCACCTGTAAGAGCTCACACTACCGCATTGGAAAAAAAGGCAAGTAGGTAATGAGTGATGTACCCTTTGCGTAACATCGGACAACAGTACTCTCGCTCCAACTTCTAAACCAAAGTCAGCCCAGCCAGAGTTCGTTGTAGAACTTTGCCCGCGCTGCGAAAGATAGAAACGCAAACGCGGCTTTCTCTATGTGCAGCAAAGCTTGGGCAGCCTATTTACCCAGTCGTCCGATGATACGTACTCTCTCATTACACCCAAAGTGCAATACGTTACGATTGAATGCTGTGCTGCGGCAGTTTCAACATAAAATAAAATATACCCAAAGATATTATTGCGTACACCTCCGTATTATCTGAATCTGTCGTTTCCAGGGTTGGATGCCACATAATCTGCCATTTGTTGCCATTCTTCTCGTGCACCCCCGTAGCGCAGGGGTTAGCGGCGGCGCTTTCGTCCAAATCAGCAGCTTGGTTCGGATCCTCGCTGGGAGGTGCGACAAGTGATGCAGCATTGGTCAGCGCAGTTAGCTCGCCGCTATCATTGGGACTTGTCTGCTGGGCCAAAGACTGCGACTTAGCCGCATCTTCCACGTTACTTGGTAATGGGTAGTGCTAAACAATCAACACTTTCATACAATCAAGAATAAACGCAGTCTTGACTGACTGCCATAGTAAGCTTCCCGTAATGCTCAATTCGTCATACATTCTAACACGGTGGGAGATGGTGGGTAGTGTACAGCAGGTTCGAGTTTTTCAATATTCTTCCTCGAGGCTAGCTTATATTCAGAAGGAACATGACACCTCGAGCTATTGCAAGCCGCAAAGAAAAGTTCGTGCCCGTTGGTTATCCTATTACCACACCATCAAAACCTAAAAACTGCAGCCATGGGATAAACGCTTTTCGTTTCTATTCATTCCTGTCGAGGCCACATTTGATTGCGCGCAATTTTTTGCTCTTTTCTCACGACAGAAGAAAGCGATGAAGTAAGTTAGTTTGTTATTGTATGCTATAGTCTGGCCAATAGCAGTTGGCACCTGGACTCAAGGCGAGTTGCGTAGTTTCCATGTACTTCTGCTAAATAGGAGTACACGAAGCATGGACAGAAATCCGCATTTGTAAATCTATTTTACGCAACGCGCCTTGAGTCCAGGTGCCAACTGCTATTGGCCAGACTATAAGAGCTTCGATGTCCATCACTGCTCATCTGGACAGGACAAGGCGCATTCACTGTGGTCTCGAGATGAACGAAAAACGAACGGCGATTACCCGCTGGAACTGCAACGGGTAGAAATTCAATTCGGCCTGAGCAGAGTGGGGTGGATCATGATTGAAGCCCCGCACCCCATCTACTGGACTGGACCCGCTGGAAGCGCTTTGCATTGCACAACGCTAGCTTCATATCATACTTTGCTGCCACAGCTTTCTCCTTCGCACATTGCTGTTGGCGTTGTAGTGCTGGTGACAAAGCTGTTCACCTTTGCCTTCATCAATTCCGAAAGGACGTTCTGTACAAACTCTGTGGTTTTCCCACGCTGCTTATCAGGCGGCTTATCCTTGAGCAACAGCAACGACCGCACCAAAGTATCCTTCCACTGCTCACTAAAAACACTCCCACAGATTACCATAATTGCACGCATAACTGTATTCTAAGTAGGAAAAAGTCGTTTTCACCTACCGTATTTACCGGTGCATAAACCCCCCCCCCCCCCCCCAATGCATAACCCCCCCAATGCATACCCCCATTTTGGCAAAACATAAAAAATGCTCAATGCATCACCCCCCCCCCCCCCCCCTATGCATACATACCCCCATGTACTGTACAGTACCTGAACCTACCTATGTAAGCTGGTCATACCGTATTTACCGGTGCATAGCCCCATGGGGGTATGCAAAAATTGAGAGGTCCCATATGGGGGTATGCATAGGGGGGGGGGGGGGTATTCATAGGGCAATTTTAATGTTTTCGAGAGGTGCGCAGAGGCATATTTTTTAGGTCAAAAGCACGTGTTTTAGGGCATAATTGAGGTTAAAACACGGTTATTCTAGTACAATACACCCCAAGCAGGCTTATAGGCATTTTAGCTTGGTGTGGGAGTGGCTATGGGTACTATGACCAGCTTACATAGGTAGGTTCAGGTACTGTACAGTACATATGGGGGTTTTACGGTGAAATCCCGGCCATATCACGCGGATGTATATCCATCATCATTTTCAGAGCCAGGTTATGGATCTCATCCTAAAATCAACATAAATGGGATGATAATGATGATGAAAACGTTCTATACTGCATACTAACCACAACAACAAAAAACAAGTAGGGTACTGTGGGGTAAGCCAGGCCATGGGGTAAACCCGGCCATACGCTCCTTTGAACTTAGTGTTGCAGCAAATGATGAACAAACAGCTCACTTGAAAGAGGAAACTTCAAGGAATCGATTGATATTTCATATTTGTCTCAATCGGTCCATTGGTTGCTGAGATATTCTGCCATGAAACTTAGGTGGCCGGATTTCCCCATGGCTGGGTTCATAGTACCTACATCACAGTGCCGGATGTAAGGTTGCAGCCAGCGGCACATACTGAGGCATCTGTACAAGCAGATGACCCAGCAGCGTCCCTGTCTACAGTTATATACCAGTCTTTAAGCACACAAATCACTTGTCCCAAGAGCCGAAAAAGCACAACTGTCTGGGGCCAGTCTAGGGTCAAAATCGGCCCTCTTACGCCCATTGGTTTTTTTATAAACGAAAATGGCTGGGGCCTCCACCTTTGCAAAGGCAGAGGGTCAAGCTCCTGACTAGCCCCTGCTCCTGGATAGTATGGATGCAGTAATTCCGAACAGCCGAAAATTCCGGGGCTAAGTAGCCACCACTGATGTCAACTCGGTCTTCAGTAAAAACGGGTAAAGTAAAGTAAATTACCCGGGTATGCCCTAGCCCGGGTAAAGTAAAGTAAATTTACCCGGCTCCTGTCAAATAGGGTAAAGTAAAGCCAAATGACGCATTTTACCCGGGTAAAATCGAGTAAGTATAGGAAATTATTTTAGTACTAAAAAGCTAGCAATAGCTTGGCCTATGTAGTTTTTCGTCACTTCATTCGAGCCGTTGCACTAATTTCGCAGGTTTTTCATCAACGGAACTATCACTGTTGAATATCACAGTAGCTTGCCGCTACATCCTGCATACATTAGGTACTTACCAACATGCATGTACTGTACACTGCCATTTTGCCTGACCGTAAGTGAGCTATTGTACCATACGTACATACATGCTGTACCATACATACATATGCACGTACATACATACGTGGTAATTTTGTATGTAGGCCTACATCCATACTATAAGTTACGTATGCGCGAATGAACGAACGTTGAGTTGAAGTGCCGGTTCGTGCATTGTCTTCTCCACCTCGTGGAAGGAATTAGATGCGCGCGAGTGCTGAGCTGCCTAGAGCACACGCTTCACTCGAGTACGTTTACCCGGGTAAGTACTGAGTAGGTATGTGCCGAGTAAATCGGGTAAGCATTGGCCATACTTACCCGCACTTTCAGCATTTTTACCCGGGTAAGCATCCACAGTGCCGGGTACCGGTAAACCTTACCCGATAAGTCATTACATCGGGTAAAGTAAAGTAAATTTACCCGGCCCAAAATTGGCCATTTTACCCGGGTAACGTACCGGTAAATTTTACTCTGACATCAGTGGTAGCCACAAGCACTAGTCTGAGTCCAATTAGCCGGCTGATACCCTATTTCTTATACATAGGAAAAGCGGCTGTCGAAAATTTAGCTCAAAATACACACTGTTGTGTAGTGCATCCAGTATCCACCAATAATCCCGGGAAAAATGTACAGTAGAGGAGGTAGGATGTGTTCTCCGCTGCGAGACCTCAACAACAGATATGCCAGCGCATGCGCAGCGACGAGAAACGTAGAGGTTTCGCAACACAAGACACGTCCACCTGCACATCTTTCCCGATGGAGAGAGAAAGGTGGATTCACATAACTCCGTGCGCCCAGCATCAGCAATGCCAACTACGCTCACGTTTTGCTCCTCTATCTTGTGTCCAGTAGAATGAGGATGCGGAACGGCGGCGGAAGTCACCTTCGTCCCTCCGCAGCACTCGCACGCGGTCAAAGTGGACGCACGGTAGTGCAGAACACCAAGCCACGGCCACGCCCGCCTTGGATGCACCACTACGTCCCCGTACGTCCGGCAGTTGGCCACGATTTTGCCCTCCGTTACCGCGGACGAAGAACACTGCGCTTGACATTCAGACAGCGAAGGGGTAGTCGTTATTTGTTCATCTTCCATGATTTCGCAGACCTAAGCAGCTCGCCGTCGTTAAAAAAACGGAAAAAAACGGGATTCTGTTTCGATTCGATCCGTCGGACTATACAAGTACTCCTACAAAGCGTTCACAGGCGAAACCACGTACCCCTAGAGCGCGCGCTGCGCGCGCCCGCTGCCTGCTCCCTTCCACCCGTACATAACACAGACATTTATTGATTTTTCAGGTCTAGGTAAAGTTGCTACATACGTACGGTATGCGTCATAGGACGAAATTTGGAAAAGTTTAGTTTTCTCCAGAAATAAGCCACGTAGAAAGAAACGGTTTTTTGCATGATAATTCTAAGACATTTGCGCATATTTTCAGCAATAGCTGATAAGTAATTTCTTATAATATTCAATATGTTTCAGGCTGATAATGTCACATTTTTGTCACACTGGACAAATAGGTGGCTATAATGTAACGATTGTGCATCAAAACGTGCCAAATCAAGTCAAACTCAAATCATCCATATACCCCAACTTTCTTCGATCTTTTCATTGGTGGGGTCCGCGTTAACACATTCCCAAGTGGTATGGCCAAAAATGGCCTTTTTTCAGCTTTTGGGCAAAAGTAGGGTATTTTTCCAGCCTCAGTGCAATATACACAGAGCCAGCCAAATGATATCCTTTTAAATTCCACCACAAAGGGTCCATAGGCCCCAGTGGTGGTGTTAACTCCTTCTTCACCAAACTGGCAACCTGAGAAATTGATGAAAAACTCTGTTTTTACATCCATTTCTACTAAAGAATGCTACTGTAAACATGGTGGAGACTACTGGTCGTTTGGTGGCCGCACCGAAAGACCAGGAAAGAACTACCTAGCTGACCAAGCCTGTTCCACCTATCTCTTTTGAGCCGGGGCCGTGAAGCCGCGGCTCAATGGATACAGGTGGAACGCGGTAGCCGCAACTGATCAGTCAGGAATGACCCACCAGATAGTAGTCTCACCATGTTTAATCGACGCATCCGCCTGTCTCTTTCGTCCTGCAGCTGTGTGACCACAGCACGATGGACTTAGACTTCTGCGGGATTCCGCGCCCTGCGACCGTGAAATCACAGCAGGCACGATGGACATGAGCAGTCCACTGTCTGACCGGAAGTTCCTCTGCACAGATGCCGATCTGGTCGATCTGGCAGGCCGAAATACATCAAGCACGACGAAATACGTACATCAGGCCAAGAGGAGTTTCAGTTCCTCACTCAGAGGCAGACTGCATTTTCATAAGCTCAATCAAACTCTCGAATCTCCGACCGACCGTCTTTATCGCACACAACATACCAGAACTGATTTCAAATCTGATGCAATTGTCAACCTATCTTCTTGCTCCGCACGCTCCACACGCAGTCGCCAGTTGTCCGCTGCAGAAAGTCAACCGCCATTGGTGAAGACGGCCGCCAGCCAATTGGCGGCCTTGGCGCTTCCCGCCCAACTGTCGCCTGCGCAATGTTATCTGCTGCCAACTGGATCGATGAGTCTATTTTCGGCTCTTCTAGCCCTCACCGCCCACGCTTTCGCCCGCTTGACAGCGCCGTACCGGAAACGTACGGTACGCTGAGTGCACCGTTTGCAGTTCTTGTGCATCTTCGGAATAGCGTTTCTATCCCGGCGCCAGAGTCAGCAAATAATAGTGACGCAGCTGGACGCGGCTGCGGTCGATGGTCCCGCAGGTTTCACACGTGCTGCCTGGATTCCCTTGCGGGGCGCCTGACCCGCTTAGTCCACCAGGGGTGCAGAAGGAGCGGCGGCCGAAATGGAGAGAGTTCGGCCGTCCAGCAGAGAGCGAGAGTTCGGCCGACTGCCGTTGCAGTCGGCATTCCAAACTGGAGCAAATCGAAGGAGTCCGCAAGCAGCTGATGACTTCGCCTCTTCTTCTTGGGTGGCAGGAAGAAAGTTGAAGCCTAATGCTGCCTACGGCGTGCGGAGCCTCAAAGACACGTACGTATGAAAGACGGGGGCCGGAATTATGTACATACCTACGTATATCACTCGGTCTTCTTTTCTTTCTCCCCCGAGGGATACCCGCAGGCATCGTGGGTGGAGTTGAACCAGTTGGTTCAACCCTGCTTCTAGACCAAGTAAATTCATTCGAATTCCCTAGCCTAGTTCCCCACGGTCACAATACAACAGCAGATTTCTGCTGCGGCATTCTAGGACACCAGGTATAGCCGTTTCACACAGCCAATACTATGTTTATGAAAACATGAACTCATGTCTCCTGTACTAAACCTGGTCCATTATCCCGTCAACTGATAGAGCTGCCATCTAGTAGTTCCAATGGCGCGACTCTCGTTGAGAGCCTTCCAGTTTCCGGGAGACTAATCAACCTTTTCCAATCGAAAAGATCATGCGCTTTTACCATACAAAGGAACAATAGCGCGGTTACACCAAAACGCAACAGTGGCTACAGTAGTAAAACTCATGCATCCAACAACTAGGCAGCTATCAGTGTCACTTACACCGTGGCCGTTGCAGGGCGTAAGGGCAGAGAAAGTAATGCAAAACCCATCGGTCGTGCAGCTGCCAGAATGTTTCACTGTCCGCTCACTGTTGCACGTTGTACTACTGTAAGTACAGTACGTACGTACTCAACGCACTTCATACATAACACAACATTGCCACGTACATACATACAGTAGCTTGTGTGCACGTTATGCCGAAGCTTCGCATTCTCATGATGAGCAAAATTTCCCGGCGTAAGAGGCGAGGATATCCTCGGCCAAATAGTACCTTACGCTCGGCGCTCAATGAGAATGGGATGCCACGCATGCAGTAGTTTTCACACCGTGCACAGTGCAGCATATCATAGGTTCAACCTGAACTCGTATTCGAACTCAAATGGAAAATTTCGAACCTACGATATACTGGACACCGTAACCTACATACGTAGCTCTTTCTGTAAGTGTCAGTCGGACTCATGATGTGTCTAGCTAGACTCGCGACGAAAGTCCGACCGACTGACAACGCATGTACATACATACGCAGTGGTACTTTGAAGGAGTTGCAAACATATCACAATTCTCGGCCGAGAACTGATGGTGCAGCATTCTTTTTCCTTCTGTACATAAAAATCTCAGCCTAAGCCTAATTCACATCGGACGCCGATCTTAGCCAATACCCGTTTGGTAGTTTGGCCGAATCGATCCCAAAGGCAATCGCGCGAAACTGCCGCAAATATTGCAAGCAAATCGGCGGGCGGCGTCCTGGGTGAATGCGGCTTCGGCACAGCATCCAATTGGACCTGTAAAGACATAACAGTCGAGCTATGGACAAGGGCCTTAACTGTTTCTTCTGGCTCCTGGTCCAAGCCCGATCATTCTCCCAATGCTCATACTGGCATCGGCTTCTTCCTTCATCGTTCGGTTGCTCCGTTGCGTAATGCAGCGGCTTAATAACGGAGATTGCAGTTGTAATCAACCACCGAAGTCGGAAAGGAAGGACGGCGGAACAGCTACCGAGCAGCACCGTACAATCGGTCGAAAGAAAAACGGCTGAAGCCGCTAGCTTGAACAAAATAATAACATTTATGCAGAAAACCCATTGGTCTTACCGCTATGCTATTTGTCGTTTCTCGCATCATATTTGCAGGTGGATTTCCACGAGCACTGAGGCGATGAACTATTTTTTATATGGCAACTGCAAGCACTTCATTTTCGTGATTTGCATGCACATGCATACAACGTGTATCTGTACGTACAGTTGATCACAGCTGAGTCCAAGGGCCATCCATGGTCGGTGAAGCGATATGGCACCATTCAGAATGGATGGGATACGGTGACGTCCACTTGGACCGGCCGCATCTCATCCATTCCAATGCCATTGCAAAGACCAATCATTGATGGTCACTTGGACACATTACCTTTCCGTTGAGTTCCAACTGG
>JASAMW010004939.1:0-14059 GCA_030247985.1 Epsilonema sp. ZAB3_2
GTCGGGATGTAGAGATACACTCTCTATCAGCGACGGAAGTTGAGGCGAAAGCGGAACGCAAGAGACGGAGGAGCGTGCGACGCAGTGGCGCCTTGGGCACGGTCGATCGTCTCACTGATTTCTGGCCCCTGAACACGCTCAGCACGAATCTGCGCAAGAGAAGGAGAGAGCGGAGTCCCCTGACAATGCATGACGGCCTGTACGGGTCAACGGCGATGAGAGAGCCTCCGCCTCCGATCGCCCCCACCATCGCCCCTGCTCCAAAGTGCACCACGCCGCTGATTCCGCCCTTGCAGAACGACTACGGCTACCGGCCGCCCGGCCTACTCAACGGAGGACTGAAGATGTACACGCAAGTGGCGCCTTGTCCGTGCAGCTGTCGGCACGCGGCGGGCCAGCAACAGACGGCGACGCCCGAGATGACGACGGCGCAGTCTGCAGTCACTGCGAAACGCGCAGCCCAGAAGCGGCGCCACGATCTGCTCGCGCTCAACGTCGACCGCATCTCCTCCTTCATGTTCCCCACCCTCTTCTGCCTCTTCAACATCGGCTACTGGTGGTATTACCTGGGCTGAAGTTTCAGAGTGACCTTTCTATAGTCTGGCCGCTAAAGAGTTTGCACCTAACTCGTATTGTATATTATTAGCTTGCATGTACTCCTGCAGAATAGGAGTACGCAAACCATATGGACAGAACTCCGCATTTGCCTGTTTCTATTTTACGGAACACGACCGTTAAGTTCCACAGCGAGTTCTAGTGGACAGACTATAAACAGCAGCAGGCTAACGTGATGGTACACTGTAACTGTACGTATTCTGTGGTACGTACTGTACGTTGCTTTGTTGATATGAAAATATATGACATGGCATCTGTGACTGGATTTCTATTAGATAATTATTGTACATACCACGTGTTAGATCGCTCTTTGTTTTGCTCTTTCAATTCGGCTGTTGTGTTATGATCGTAACTGAAACAGTAAATACATACTGAAATATATACTGAAATATACCGGTAAGTATTGTAGGTGCATAAGTATGTATTCCTACCTAACCTACTCTACTATGTATAGTACCTAATAAAAAACCTGCATGAAAGCCTAAATAAAATTGAAAATAGTGGGTACCGGTACGCAATACCAAAAATATTTTTGGCAATGACGCAGGTGTCATGTGTTTCCTTCTTATTTTTTGTTTTTGCGGCGGTGGGAGACAGTCGGCTGGATCCATTGATAGAAAGAGCTGCGTACAGGGTTAACTAACACAGCGTGTGGAGTGGACGCACGGACATGAACCCAGCGGGGTTGAATTGGAGTTGGATGCAGATGCAGATGATGCTACTGTTGTTCTATTGTATGGTGGCTAGTTGTTGGCAATGCATGCCGTGTCTTCGCGGGGATGCTCAGAGTAGAAAGCGCAGACAGGAGGAGGAGACAAGGAAGGAGGAAGAAGAGGCGGAGTTTCGAGTATGCGCGCTCCGGTTGAAGATGGCGGCAGCCCGAAATCGGGAAGAGGAAGGACTTGTACCCAAGACCGAGAGCGATCGAGACGCAATGCAGCAGTCAGAGCAAAGAACCGTACCTTCGGCTGGCCTCCTGGGACCAGCAGATTCATACGAACAAACACCAGAGCTGGAGTTCCCTCCTGCAACAAAATCATTGCAACTGTCAACTGTGCGCACAATGACTGATCTGAAGAAATCAGACGGGACCAATCCTGAGGAAGCAAACGCCGATGAAGAGATGCAAATCTGGAAGCAGCAGAGGCAAGAAAGGAAAGCGGAACGAGCTCTGAGAAGACAGAGGAAGTTGGAGAGAACACTGAAACGTCAGACAAAGCTGGCCACGGATGCACCGGCGACGCAATCGACTCAACTGTCAGAAGAAACGCTACTGATTCAGCGACCAATGCCTCTTTTCTTCCGAAGCAGCTCCAACTCCAACAACTATCAACCGCAATCCGTCAACTCATCCGATGAAAGCATGCGATCTGATGAGCTCATGGTGATGGTGAAGTGAACGCATTCTGACAAGTTTCGTGGTTATTTTTTCTTTTTGTGTTCTTTCTGTGTGGGTGTACTCTCTCGTCCCGATGGCAAGTATACTCATGACTCGACAAATGCGTAATGGCTCATCTCATGCATTGCACAATAAAATATGGTAGAGCAAAATGGGTTTTTATTTTGGTACTTTTTTGGTACTGTGGTACGAAATAATGTAAAGGACAAATAATTAGACGCGTGGCTTATTCTTGGCTATATACGGACGAGTAAAATTTCTCATATCATAACACGTCACGTGTAAGCTGAGTTTGTCCTATCCGTAGCCCGAACCTTCACTACATTCTAGTAGCCTGTAGCGTGCAAACAGATTACTGTAATTTCCACGTCGTCAGGATGCGTAGTAGCAGTAGGTAGTACTTGCGTACGTATACAATATGCCATGGGAGGACATTTTTGCCGTATATTGGCTATTGCAGGAGATGAAGCGATGTGCTGGCCTCGGATTTTCTGGCTTTGAGATTGGCTCTCACATTAAGGCAAGGTTTCTGAGCGGAGAGTGACTGAGGACATTTCTTCTTGAGAACACGAACCCCCCCAAAACAAGCGCCGCACACCCACCCCCCCAACAAACAAAAAAAAAAAATTATTTTATAATAATAATATTATTTAATATTATATTTATTATTTTTTTTATTTTTTTATTATATATATTAAATATATATAATGAAAATTATATTTTTAATATATTTTATAAAATTATTAACACCTGGAACCTGGATGATGTACATTTGGAACCAGTGTACAAGGTAATAGAATACGATGTATCTTACGCAGGCACCTTTCAGCTTGATTTTGGCAGAAATTATTTTCCTGTTTTAAGACGGCAGAGCTGCTGAACCTCTGTCTGTTCATTCATCCCTGGGATATGGAGATGGGCGGACGAATGAAAAAATATTGGCTGCCTTGGCTAGTTGGTACCTGATATTATTTGAAAACAATAAAGTTTTCGCACTATTGCAATGAATACATAGCATACTCATACTGTAGGTATGCCAGCTGAGACGGCTCAGGCCATTTGTTGTGTGCTGATGGGTGGCGTGCTGGAGCGTCATCCTGGCTTGCGACTCTGTTTCGCTCATGGCGGAGGCGCCTATCCTTTCATTCAAGGAAGAGTCAGCCACGGATTCAAAGTTCGTCCGGATTTGTGTGCCACCGACTGCGCCATCTCACCCAACAAATTTCACGGGAAGTTCTACACGGACAGCCTTGTCCACGATCCTGACGCCTTGCACCTTCTGCTGAAAGTTATTGGAGAGGTAGGTGCTACGCTACATTGCAGGTCCAGGTCCATTGGGGATTCAGAGGTCCATAAACAACATTCTACATATACAGTACTTGTAGGATAATGTAGTTCTGGGGACTGACTATCCTTTTCCATTGGGAGAGCTGGACGCTGGAAAAGTGGTGGAAGAAATGGACAGCTTCACTCATCAGCTCAAGCACAAACTGCTTTGGAGAAATGTTATCGATATGTTGCATTTGGAAGAACACCAATTTCGCTGACATGGTGCACACCATACAGTACCAGAGTAATGAGGTTCGCGGTCACTTCGTTGCCGATACTTGGATGCGGACGTTTCGTCGGATCTTTCGTTGCCGCGGTTACTTTATCGTGATTAATTTCGTTGCTGTGATTTCGTAGCAATTTTTTTGGTCGCGGACGTTATTACTCACGACAAAATGATCACCACCGCAACAAAGTGACCGCAACCAAAATACCGGCAACCAAGGGACCGCATCTCGTACTGCATCGCGCCACATGATTTGGGATCGTTGAGCATGGCATTCATTATTTGAGCTTATATTTTCACCTCGGGACACTGTTAGTATACACCTTAACGTAGCCTTAGCCTATACCATTACCATGTATTGTATGTACACCCTGTAAGAAAATTCGTTTGTTAGCTGGTTGATAATGGGATGGCTTCCGTAGTGACCTGTGTTGTTGTACTGTTCACTGCTTTATCACCGCCACTGATGACGAAAGCGTAGACGAAGACGGCAGTGATATCCAACACAAGTAGAGTAACCAAGATGACGACACAGGCGATCACCCAGCAAGGACATGAGGACTCCGCTTTTCCTTCTGCTTGCTCGTCTTTTGCTTTCGCCGCCTCGCCTGCAGGAGAAGCTGCTGTGCTGTCCACTACAGTGATCGCACACGTCTCTGTCACTGCTGCAGGAGCTGCAAGCGCCGTCTTTTTCCCCGCGACTTTTTCCGCTCGTCTGACGATTGCGCCGATGTTTCTTCCAGCATCTTTATCGCCAGCTCCGACTGCTGAGTGTCGTCCTCCTGTTGACGGGCAGCGTCTGTGGTTAACTTGCTCATCTGAGTCATGATCTTCTTTTTCAGCGATGGAGGGAATTCTATCAGTTCCGACGGCTGTTTGTCATGTTGGGACTTCGAAACTGCTTCGTCTCCTTGGGTCACCTTCAACATGGGAGTCCACCTTCAGCCTCTCTTTATCGACATTCTTAAAGTGTACCTTTAAGTAAGTACCTCTTCTTGGCTCATGGTGGATGACAGCTGGCTGCGATCTGGTTCCGGCATGATCTGCTGCGGCTTGACGAAGAAGTTCTTTGGGTCGTTTGACAGTTGCCGACTTCGAGACAAGTGCACTTTCTCGCCGATTTCCACTGTATCCACTTCTTCAAATTGCTCCTCATCATCACTGGGGCTGGAGGCCGTCTTCTCCTCTATTGTTTCCACTACGGGACCTTTGGAAGTCGAGGAACCAGGCTGCGGATCGGACAGATATGCATACTTGTCCTCTTCTGCTCGCGAAGTCCGGTTTTGGACGGTCGCTCCTCTTGAATGAGACCGGCGCTTAGGCACAGGGTCGCTCGAATGCCGCTTCATCCTTCTGTATGTTAGTAGAGAAAAAGCAGAACCAAACGCACAAGCCAGAGGCAAAAGAAAAAATGGGCAAAACTCTTCTTGTACGGATCGAATGCGGAAGCGGACGTGCCAAGAGGATAAATAAATCAAGAAAGCATTTTTATTTCAGCAACGCGCAACGCGACACCAGCTGCAGCCGTAAGGATTATAGTTGAGTCAGTCTTTTTTCATTGAGTGGTGGAGAGTGGTCGGTGTGGGTGGAGAACGAAGGTTGAACAGATGGGAGAAGTAGACGAGAACTTGTACGACGAGATGGCGAACGTTCAAGGGGACATGGAAGCGGACGAGGTGAAGGCGGCACCGCAGGAAGCCAAAGGGCATGTCCAGGATAGTACTCAGCCCCAGAGTGGAACAAGCGGACCGAGCAGTAGTAGTTCGAGCAGCAGCGGAGAGCCGAGCAAGTCCACGCAAGAAACGTCAGCTCACAAGGGCCCAGAGGAAACGACGCAAGACTCCGCCACGTCACTCGGCACAAAGGATCCGACAGCCGCAGTGCCCATCATCCAACCGGTGATCGACCCAGAGCAAGAGAAGCTCCTGCAGGAACAGCGGAAACGAGGTGCGAGTCCCCCCGCTACTGTATGAACATCTGTAGTGATTAAGGGACGAATGTGTTCGCTGAGTAAGTACTGTAACTGCTGATTGTACAGGGCAAGTGACGAGTCAGCTGGAGGAGCCGGTGAAGCCGCCTGAGGAGGAGGAGGAAGGGAAGAGCAAGAAGAAGCGGCGTCTCCTCCTCATCATCGTCGCCGCCGTCCTCCTCCTCGTCGTACTGGCCACCATCGGACTGGTGCTCTACTTCGTCGTCTTCAAAAAAGATGCCACCACCACCACCACCAGCGGCGGCTCTCCGCCCTCCAACACCACCACCCCCATTGGAACTGCAGTGTCATCGCCGTCAACCCCAGTACTAACAACAGCACACAGCGCCACGTCCACCACGGAAAGCCTCAGCACAGACAGCTCAACTCCACTCAACAGCACTACGAACGCCACAGTCGGCGGCAACACTACAATTTCCCCTACTGGAACGAACACAGCTACTAACACCGGCTCCACTAGCATTTCTACCCCTACCCCCACCGCCACGACCAAAAGCGCCACCACCCCTACCATCACCACCTAAGCTAAGAAGGAAACATATGTAATCTTCTCACAGCTGACCAAAGAAAACCCACTAGTGTCCCCATCTCTCACGTGTGCTCTTCCTGTACTATCTTCTTTGTGTCTCAGTAAAATAGTCCTGCTCGCTCAACTGCATATGCATGCCATACGCAACTGCACCAATCTGATCTATTATATGTACCCGTATGTACCTGCCAAGTACGTATTCGCCTTTCGCGATAACGCTGTGCGTGATTTCGCAGTGCACTTAGCTAACTTGCACTTTTTAGCACACTACCAAACTCGCCACGTAGTAAATTTTTGCGTACTCCTAGAGCGCGCGCTCTAGGAGTACGTGGCAGAAAACATAAACTGCCACGTACTTCTAAAGCGCGCGCTCTAGGAGTACACAAAAATTTACTACGTGGCGAGTTTTGGTAGTGTGCTAAAAAGTGCAAGTTAGCTAAGTGCACTGCGAAAATCACGCACAGCGTTATCGCGAAAGGCGAATAAGCGCGCACATTATAAAATATAAGGTACTGTGGGGTAAACCCGGCCATGGGAAAATCCGGCCACCTACATACGTTTCAGAGCTGTATAACTCAGCAACCAGTGGACCGATTGTGACAAGTACTATTTCAATCGGCTCCTTGAACTCTGCTCTTTCAAATGAGCCATCTGGTTCCCTATTTTCTGAAACAGCAAGTTCAAAGTCGAGCTTTGGTGGCCTGGTTTACCTCATGGCCGGGTTTACCCCATAGTACCTTAAAATCAGACTAGTTGAGTTATTCTTGTCGATGTATACGGCGAATCAATTAGGGAAATTGCAGTTGTAGTCTTTGATCTGGATGCAGCTCTCTTCGCGTCGTCAATTTCGTCCAGAATCGTCCTTAGTTTCTCCTTCAGTTCAGCTACGGACGATCGACTCCGAGCACAGACGGTGAAAATATCCAGAAACGGCAGCACGGTTCGAGGCCTCAGCTGTGGATCGAAGCATTTGAGGCTTTCTGAATAACAGAAAAGTCAAAGACGGCTCGTGGGATGCATGCATGGGTTTCCGTACGTACATACATACGCATGGATATACTCAACAAATCACACTGTATGTAAGTACTGTAAATACAATAATCAAGCGAACAATGATGAAACTCACCTTGAATGTTTCTCAACTGATTTATGAGTTCGGTAGCTTTTGCATTCGCGCCGTCTAGATCCATTTTGTTGATACATAATACAGCAGGTTTCTGCACTAAATCCTCTTTGTACAATTCCAATTCCTGCGATCAATTATGACAATAATACGCATTAGTATATAGCCAAAAAAGGTGTGGCCATAAACAACGTCGCCAGCATGCAGCTGTAGGGTTACCACCGCCCCAAACTTGAATACGTAGTTCGTGTGCAATAGTACTTTATTGCTAGATACACACATACTAATACGTGGAGAGCTTGGGACACCGGTGATTCCACAGCCAACGGCGATCGCAGATACGGTAAGTAGGTACGTATGTATATTACCCTGTTGAGCAGTACAATCGTTTCGAAGGCTGTTCGGTAGGGTGACTCGAAGTTGAGTTTGAAACCACTCACATCCACTACCAGGAGTATCAATGACGTTCTCTCTACGTGCTTGAGAAACTTGTGCCCCATACCCACGTTCCTGTACGCGCCTTCGATTAGGCCGGGCAGATCGGCCAGAGATATCTGGAAACATGCATCTCACATTGCATTCGCTAACAGTATAATAGCCTCGAGATAATGGTAGACGGAGGAGAGGCGTTTATTTTCTCTGGTCACTCCTTGGGCTGGGCTTTCCAGTTATCTTGTCTAATTGCCTTTGGTCTCTTTCTGTTTGGACAGCGGGAAGCGCGCCTCGCGCGATGACCATTCTTTCTCCTCCCTCCCTCCCTGTCCGTCCACTACTAACGTATTTTATACGGGCGCTCAACCAGAGAACGCATTATCGATCCGCCCGCCGGTCTACTATTGTCCCGCAGCAATATTACCATGCGCAGCAGACTGCCTCTAGTACAACGAATGAAGATGTTCTGTGCGTGCGTACTTGTCGCTTGTCCTCGTATTCCATCATCCCAATTTGTGGTCGCAGAGTCGTGACTACAACGCGATCAGAGTATATTCTCATGGCAGAGCATCAGGATGACCAAGAAATAAAAGGTACAGAGAAAGTAATTGACAACGACCGCAAAATTTACAGGGATAATTGGCGATCATTGGCGTAGCATTGGAGAGCGCCTTCAGCAGAGTAGACTTCCCGGCATTTGGAAATCTGAATAAGGACGTCATCATTCTCATTTATCACGCTGCTACAGGCAGCGCTAGGAGTTGATGGCCTACCCGACAAATCCGATCTCCGCTATAAGTTTCAGATCAAGCTGAATGTAACCACCGCGATTGCGCATCGGATAATAATCTGTACGCGGAGAGCCACCTTCCGCTCCCTGAGCAACCAGAAGTCTCTCTCCCTCTACGTTCATATCACCTGAACCATAATGTACATACAACAAAAGAGCGTGTGCAAGCGGGGACAAAGAAAAGAGACAGAGGAAAAAAGGCGGGAGTCGGTGGGGTATCTGGGTGGAGCGCCCCGCTGCTGCTTCTTCCTCTGCTCCTGCTCCCCAATTTTCCAACCTCTTCTCTTGCTCTTCTATGTCTATATAGAGCACCCCCGCTATAACCCCTCTCCATCCTCTCTTGCACATACTGTACATCCATGAGGCGGCACAGTAGTCCGTACAAATCACTGCCGATAGATAAACATTTGTGAGTGACGCGATCCGCATGACGTTACCAGGCTACATACGACCATGTGTGCATGCCCGGGGCGAGGACACATGGCCAGATACATGTACAGATAAAATTTGAACATTTAAACAAAAGCCTGTGTGCATAACAATAAATAAGGTAAGCTCACCGATTTCATCTCCGTCTTCGTTCGATACAGTGATCCCCAACGGCACCTTTATCACCGTATCGTTTCCCTTCTCGCCATAGACGTGCAGCTTACTACATACAGGGTGTATCAGAATTTACTCGCCGGATGTTTGTGCTTATATCTTCACAACGGAGTGTCACATTCAAATGCGGTTTTTTGCGTTGAATAGCCAAGGCTTCAACGTTGATGCAGCCAAAATTTCAGCTTTCTAGGCCAACAGGAAACGGCTCAAACAGCTCGATTTGCAAAGCGTCAATTTTCACACATTTTTGCAGGTGGCCAGGTACAGATCGGCTCCAGTTTTTCTCTCCCCAGTTTACCTAACCCAGTTCTCGCCTCAGTTTTCCTTCTGCAGTTTTTCTCTCCCCAGATTTTATCTGGGGTATAAGTTTGGGGAGAGTTCCCCCGCCCCGCCGCCTCTTTTCCGGCCAACATTGCGGAAAAGGCAGCCAAAATTCGGTCATCCAAGATTTTCCTTGGGACGCTGAAGCCATGATGATCAAATTGACGTCTAACTTCGACAAGACTGCTCAAAAATGCCTACAAGTTAGCGTGGAATGGTGAACAGACTTGAAAGAGCGAGGAAAAAGCGAAAATGCAAATCCGTTGCCCCGCCTCAGTGCCCTGCCTCCGTTTTGCGCCAAAAAAGGCGCCGTAACTTTGACCGCTTACAGCGCCGTGACAAGACGTGCTAAGAAGCTGAAATTTTGGTTCCATCAACGTTGAAGCCTTGGCTATTCAACGCAAAAAACCGCATTCGAATATGACACTCCGTTATGGAGACATAAGCACAAACATCCGGCGAGTAAATTCTGATACACCCTGTAGAATAAAAATGCTGATAAGCCAGTACCTACCAAGGAGCTATAAGTAGAGGAGGCGACACTCGACCAGATTCTGGGCGTTGGGAGTGTCCGCGCCTAGCGAGGTTTCACCCTCTCTTCTTCAGGCATCCGTGGCTTTCCAACTAGACAGAATCCAACCAAGGTACAATAATACATATACCCCAACTTTCTTCAATCTTTTCAATGGTGGGGTCGGCGTTAACCCTCTTCGAAATCCCAGGTGCCCGCTTGTCCGTGGACACCCGACGGACGGGGTTTGCCCCGTCCGTGGGCGGGGTTTGTTTTTCAAGGGAAAACAACGAAAAGTCGGCTTCCGTGGTAGTCTAGCAGTGTCTGAAGCTGGATGGAGCGGAGACTTACTTACTTGAAGGAGGCTTTTGATTTTCACACCTTGTCCAGGGTGTTCATTATTTCGACTCGAAACGCGAATAGCTTATAGCTTTTGACGATGCGAGAATTTTAAAAAGTCATGTATGGCAAAGTTGCTTAGTTTTTGAAGACGAACAAAAGCGAATCAAGAAAAATTTAATTTAAAACCTACCATAATAAGTGTTGGCCATGTACGACTTTCAAATGCACGGAAGGGGTTAAATTAAAATTTTCCTGATCCAGTTTTGTTCGTCTTCAAAAACTGAGCAACTTTGTCATACATTACGCATGCAAATTCCCACATGGTAAGAAAGTAATAGCTATGCATGTTTGGAGATGAAAATAATCGCGCATAGCTATTTCTTTCTTTCCATGTGGGAATTTTAAAAAGTTATGTAAGGCAAAGTTGCTCAGTTTTGAAGACGAAAAAAACTGGATCTAAAATTTTAATTTAACCCCTACCGTATTTGAAAGTCGTACATGGCCAACACTTATTATGGTTGGGGTTAAATTAAAATTTTCTTGATTCAGTTTTGTTCGTCTTCAAAAACTGAGCAACTTTGCCATACATAATTTTTCAAAAATTCTCACATCTTCAAAAGATATAAGATATACGCAGTTTGGAGTCGAAATAATGAACACCCTGTACAGTACAAGGTGTGAAAATCAAAAACTTCCTTCAAGCAAGTAGGTCTCCGCTCCATCCAGCCTCAGACACTGCTGGCCTACCATGGAAGCCGACTTTTCCTTGTTTTCCCTTGAAAAACAAACCCCGCCCACGGACGGGGCAAACCCCGTCTGTCGGGTGTCCACGGACAAGCGGGCACCTGGGATTTCGAAGAGGGTTAACCCATCCCCAATTGGTAAGGCCAAAAATGGCTATTTTTCAGCTTTTTGGCAAAAGTAGGGTATCTTGCTGGTCTTATTGCAATGCGCACAGAGCCAGCCAAGTGCTGTCCTTCTCAAATTCCACCACCAAGGGTCCAAGGTTTCTGGTGGTGGTGTTAACTCCTTCCTCACCACACTGGCAACCTGAGAAATTGATGAAAAACCGCCTTTTTGCATGCATTTCTACCCAAGTATGCTACCGTAAAGAAGTCAAGCAGAGAAAATTAGAGTAGCCTACCCTAGTTTTATGCGTAGATTTCAAAAATAAATGTGGTTTTCCCATTTTCCCACGTTTAAGGCCTGATAACCCCGATTTTTATGTGTTCGTGGATGGAAAAGTGCACCAAACATTTTTAAAATCAGGCACCCTGGCCTAATTTTATGCGTAGATTTCAAAAATGACCTTAACTTTTACATTCTTCCACTTTTAAGGCCTAAGTAGCCTCTTTTTATGCCATTTTTATGATAAATTGAGTAAAAAATCGGGTATATTAGGCCTTAAAAGTGGAAGAATGTAAAAGTTAATGTCATTTTTGAAATCTACGCATAAAATTAGGCCAGGGTGCCTGATTTTAAAAATGTTTGCTTTTAGTGCACTTTTCCATCCACGATCACATAAAAATCGGGGCTTATAAGGCCTTAAACGTGGGGAAATGGGAAAACCACATTTATTTTTGAAATCTACGCATAAAACTAGGGTAGGCTACTCTAATTTTCTCTGCTTGACTGCTTTACGGTAGCATTCTTGGGGTAGAAATGCATGCAAAAAGGCGGTTTTTCATCGATTTCTCAGGTTGCCAGTGGGGTGGGGAAGGAGTTAACCCACCACCAGAAACCTTGGACCCTTGGTGGTGGAATTTGAGAAGGACAGCACTTGGCTGGCTCTGTGCGCATTGCAATAAGGCCAGCAAGATACCCTACTTTTGCCAAAAAGCTGAAAAATGGCCATTTTTGGCCTTACCAATTGGGGATGGGTTAACCCCGACCCCACCATTGAAAAGATTGAAGAAAGTTGGGGTATATATTTTATTGTACCTTGGTTGGATTCTGTCTACTTGGAAAGCCACGGATGCCTGAAGAAGAGAGGGTGAAACCTCGCTGACGCAGCTAGGCTCACCAGAAAATACTCAATTGGCACATTCCTCTATTTATACTTATAAGTACTCGGTCCTCACTTATCACATTTTTATTTCTACAGGCCTATCAGAATTTACTCGCCCGATGTTTGTGCTTATGTCTCCATAACAGGACTTATCCATGATTCAAATGCGGTATTTTGCGTTGAATAGCCAAGGCTTAAACGTAGATGGAACCAAAATTTCAGCTTCTTAGCACGTCTTGTCACGGCGCTGTAAGCGGTCAAAGTTACGGCGCCTTTTTTCAGCACAGAAACGGAGGCAGGGCACTGAGGCGGGGCAACAGGATTTGCATTTTCGCTTTTTCCTCGCTCTTTCAAGTCTGTTCACCATTCCACACTAACTTGTCCACATTTTTAAGCAGTCTTGTCGAAGTTATCATACCGATTTGATCATCATGGCTTCAGCGTCCCAAGGAAAAGCTTCGATGACCCGAATTTTGGCTGTAACACTGTTTGCCAGAGTTTGAATCTGCCGAGGGGAGTGGCATGGAGGCTGGAAAAACTCTCCCAACACTTATGCCCCAGATGAAATCAGAAAAGAAAAACTGCAGAAGGAAAACTGAGGCGAGAACTGGGTTAGGTAAACTGGGGAGAGAAAAACTGGAGCCGATCTGTACCTGGCCACCTGCAAAAATGTGTGAAAATTGACGCTTTGCAAATCGAGCTGTTTGAGCCGTTTCCTGTTGGCCTAGAAAGCTGAAATTTTGGCTGCATCAACGTTGAAGCCTTGGCTATTCAACGCAAAAAACCGCATTTGAATGTGACACTCCGTTGTGAAGATATAAGCACAAACATCCGGCGAGTAAATTCTGATACACCCTGTATGTAGTAAGCTGCACGTCTATGGCGAGAAGGGAAACGATACGGTGATAAAGGTGCCGTTGGGGATCACTGTATCGAACGAAGACGGAGATGAAATCGGTGAGCTTACCTTATTTATTGTTATGCACGCAGCGTTTAGTTTAATGTTCAAATTTTATCTGTACATGTAACTGGCCATGTTTCCCCGCCCGGGCATGCACACATGGTCGTATGTAGCCTGGTAACGTCACGCGGATCGGGTCACTCACAAATGTTTGTTTATCTATCGGCAGTGATTTGTACGGACTACTGTGCCGCCTCATGGATGTAGAGTATGAAGACGCAAGACATGATGGAATAGTCTTTAGCGCGGGTGTACTCTATTAAGACATATAAGCACCAGAGAAGCAGTTTGAAAAATTGGGCAGCCAGTGCGTGAGTCGAACACGCAACGCAGCACGGGATTACGCCCCTATTAGCGCACACCACTATCTGACTGCACAGCTCAATTTCTCAAACTCCCACTCTTGTACTTTGGTCACCGGACTTGCACACGCTCTTTTGTTGTATGTACATTATGGTTCAGGTGATATGAACGTAGAGGGAGAGAGGCTTCTGGTTGCTCAGGGAGCGGAAGGTGGCTCTCCGCGCACAGATTATTATCCGATGCGCAATCGCGGTGGTTACATTCAGCTTGATCAAAGAGTTTATTTGCGGAGATCGGATTTGTCGGGTAGGCCATTCAACTCCTAGCGCTGCCTGTAGCAGCGTGATAAATGAGAATGATGACGTCCTTATTCAGATTTCCAAATGCCGGGAAGTCTACTCTGCTGAAGGCGCTCTCAAATGCTACGCCAATGATCGCCAATTATCCCTGTAAATTTTGCGGTCGTTGTCAATGACCTTGACTATTTCTTGGTTAGCCTGATGCTCTGCCTTGAGAATATACTCTGATTGCGTTGTAGTCACGACTCTGCGGCCGCGGGATTGGAGATAATGGAATA
>JASAMW010004941.1:0-25056 GCA_030247985.1 Epsilonema sp. ZAB3_2
TTCGGTCGCGGGTACCTGCGAAATAGAGGAGGGGTTAAAGTAATTATTTTTACCAACAATATAGTCGTAGGCCTTGGCCAATTCCTGGGGGTCTTTGAACTTTGGGGACAAAAATGGGAGGTACACGTATCGCTGATATTGCAGATATCCCAGAAAACAGGCTACAACACTGACCAAGATCAGAGTTGAACCTCCCATTATGTCTATCGCGCGTTAAGCGAGCATGGAATCCGCTCCACAACCATGAAGTATTTTAGTCAAATGCTCATGCGCTGAAATCTCACGTATGTACAGTAAGTATTACACTGCTATTGCATTGCCCGCACCCAATACATATAACAGTACCATACTGTACATAACATACTCTAGTAGGAGCAGGACAAGTTTTGCGGTATTGGTGTGTGGACATGTGCACGTGTCGTGAAGGCTACATATTGGAACGCGGTAATAATACGGTCCACGCTCCACGTTATGTACGTGTACATACGCATGTTTTGCAGCACAGAAAAAGGTGGACTGGGGTAATTTGGGTCACTTGACAAATTGACATCAATTTAAGAAGTTTGATTGAAAGATAACGCTTGTGCCATAACTATGATGCTCCTTCCTTACCTTGTTCCGGACGTTTTCCAACTTGATCGGGGTACGATACGATACTTTCGTCGTCAAAATTACCCCGATTTAGCGTACCGATCGGCATTCGACAGTAGTGCGCAAATATCAAACAAGGCCGGAACGTGAGCAAACAATGCGGTCAGCGGATTTAGGCACACATGCACAGTACTAAGCCTATTTTGGACTCAACCGACATTTATTTTATGTACAAAGTTTTATTGAAGTTGTTTCCATACAACGAGATTACATAAGCAAACAAACAACAGAACATTACGTACGTACATAGTATTTTATTTTGGATCCAACGGACACACAGTACATTATGTACAAAATTTTATTGAAGTTGCATACAACGAGATTACATAAGCAAACAAACAACATAACATTACATGCATAAACGCTCAATCAATACCGCCCAAAACCACAATTTTTTTAATAGGCAACCGTTGGGATCATCAATGTACGTAGCAGAACAGTAGCCATACCTACCACCAAAACCAAAACTTGTAGTAGTACGTAAGTAAATAGAATTCATAATAATTCCGATCGATAAGTAGGCACACCATCGATTATAGATTTTCCATACTAAAAACAGGCACACATGTGACTCAAATTTACACACGCCAAAGCTACTTATACGTATAAGTAAATTGCAATGGTGGTAATCCAATTTCCAGAGAAAACACATCACGTATGTATATAGGTATCTGTCATCTGTGACGACTACACGCGGAAAAAGTTTTAGCTGGGCAAAAACTTGGGGCATTTGGTTTTCTATTTTTTCTACCTAATGGAATGCCTGGATATAACCAAATAAAGATGATTGGAAAACCGAGACGGAAAAGGAGCAAAATTCAGTGATACTGACAACAACTACAGGGTTCGTACCAAAGCGGCTTTAGCCAAAATCAAGACATTATCAAGACACAATTTAGGAGGGCCGCACCGGGGTCTGGGGCGGAGCCCCAGCCGCCGGAGGCCCGAAAATTTTTTGAAGAAGCATTCTAATTTCCATGAAAACGTGTCTCAAAAATTTATCAGATATTAAGAACAGATGACCCATAGTATACATACATAAATACTCCACTCATCGACACTAGTGCGCTACACACGAGGTGAGTAAAACTCACGGTAAATTCCCCGTAAGTTAAGTATGTGATGAAGCATAGGGATGCCGGTGAATTCACCATGAATGTGAACACGTGAGAAAAATGTTGCGCGTGGGAGCAAGTGAGGATGCTCTACACGAAAAATAAAACTCGAAATTCACACTCACCGTGAATTCACCGTGAGTTTACTCACCACGTGTGTAGCGCGCTACTGCCAGCTTTCAAACTCATGAGCCAAATCGCCGCATCCGCACACACACACTCATGGCGCGTTCACCAGACGTCCGTAAATCCATCCGTCCGTCCGTCCGTCCGTCAAATCCGTAAAACGTATCTAGGAGTACATGGCACACCGCAAACAACCATGTACTCCTAGATACGTTTGACGGACGGACGGACGGACGTGACGGACGTCTGGTGAACGCGCCATCACGCACAGTCTCACACAAAAATTGTAAGCCTAAATCGCACTTGAATGTCGCGCGGGAAAAAATTTTCACTCCACACAGAGCGTGAGAAAAAATTTTGTTCCCGCGCATGCAAACAGCTAAAAAAACTCAAAATTTATCAAGACACTCATAAATTATAAAGACATTATCAAGAAAATCAAGACATGGATCTATTATAAAGACAAAATAAAGACAATCAAGACAATCAAGACACGGTACGAACCCTGAACTACCGTATACGACAAGCAGCATATTGGCTAATCTATCTGCAAACTCCTAACAATGCATTAGTAGTACCGTACCAACCACCTCTGTTCTACCAAGATTTGATAACCGACAAGCAAGCATAACGAAAAAGCTAGCGAAAGAAGAAACAAAAGCGTGTTACAAAATAGCATTACATAATTTAGTACATAAGTATGAAGATACAAGACACATTTTCTAAAGTTTGGACATATTACTGACAAACGACACCTACAAAGAATGAGCCAACAATACGTATGGTATGTTCTTCCAATATTTACATACTTTCGATAATTATATTCATGCGTAAGCATATCCAAATGAGTATGAAGTCTAAACTAACGACGGCAAATAAAAGAAAATTACATTCACCCAAACTTTCCAAATATAAGTTTACGTTTAACGTACAGTTGTACGTAGGTAGGTATGCACACAACACAGTACGTACGTACAGTGTACATCTGAAGAAAAATGCGCTAATTTTTTTTAGAACTACAACGACGGCATAGACCAGTTGTGCTAAGGATCATGGTTGGTCGCGAGCTGACCCCAATGTATTACACTTTTTCAAGTGCATTTTTCTCTTCCCCCCGCCCCCTTACCGATCAAAAATGCACTGAAAAAGTGCAATACCGAACAAGTCAGCTTGCGACCACCCACCCTTTATTTCCTTAGCGCAACTGGTTCATATTCCACCCTTTACTTCCTTAGCGCAACTGGTCCATATTCTAGACTTCAACGAACTAGGGTACTGTGGGGTAAACTCGGCCATGGGGTAAATCCGGTCAACCAAGCTCCTGTGACCTTTCTGTACCAGCAATTGATGAGTCGAATAGCTCATTTGAAAGAGTAGAGTTCAAGAAATCGATTGGTATCCCATTAGTCTCAATCGGTCCACTGGTTGCTGAGATATGCAGCCCTGAAACTTAGGTGGCCGGATGTTCCCCCATTGCCGGGTTTACCCCACGATACCCTTCCTTCCGTCCGTTCATGCCGCTTCTTCCATGTCCATCGGTTCCAGTGCTTCCCTGCCTTCCCTTCTGTCACCTCTTTCTTGAGCAGATTGTGAAGCAGCTGGTTGATGAGCGGAATTATCTAAACAGTTTGTAGCAAGAGTCCATAATTACCGTAGCAACTCAAAAGCTGATAGTCTTCAAGGGAAGAAAACCTCTGAAAAACTTGGTTTGGTGGCCTGGCTCAAAAGCTCTAGCTGTTAAATGTAGGGTACTGTGGGGTAAATCCGGCTAAATAGTATCGAAGGCCGTTGTTTCTTCATGAATTTCCGGGATTACCCCGACGAATAAAACCGGCCGGAGTTATCCCATAATACCCAAAAGCAAATTGAAGGTAAAAGAAAAACTTTTCGGGGCAAAACTATTTACGTAGATGCTACGATCGCATATGGCATTACGTATTTCATGCTTCAATTCACATAGGAAACATGCACTTGGCGTGTACGCCCGGCTCGACAGACGCAAAGGCATGATGGACAGCCACCGGGCGTACGCATTTCTTTCCTATGTGAATGAGCCTTTACTCGTTCCGGGCTCCATCTGCAATTGATCCACAACTCGCGGCGATGCAGTAGGCACAGCAGCAGGCAAGTAGGCCGCGGCTGCAATGGGAACGGGGACGGGCACGGGGACGGGAGCGTCGGGTCTGGGGGGTTGCTGCAGATGGATATTGATCTGGATGATGCCGTGTTGCGGATCTTGCGCAGCTGAAAGAAAACGCATACGATGCCGCGTTCACCATCACATCACCATACGTGCTCCCACAGATACATACAACGGACGTTACCACGTACTCCTATTCACCATATGCAATAAGAGTCAGTGCTTGGTCGCAAGGCGACCCCTCTGAATTAACCTTGATTTTCAGTGTAACTTTTGATCGGTAGTCGACGCGAAGGTCGGCGCGGTCGTTTTTCTTGCTCGTTTGTTTCTTTCCGCGCCGACTTTCGTGTCGACTACCGATCAAATGTTGCACTGAAAATCAAGGTTAGTTCAGAGGGGTCGCCTCGCGACCAAGCACGGCTCTTATTGCATATGGTGAATAGATGGGCGAAAAAGCGTACGGATGAACGGACGCTTGCACTCCCAGATAAGATACTAAATAAAGGAGAAAGGACGTACGGATGACCGGACGTACGTACATGGTGAACGTGAACATGGACTGCTTTATAATAAAATATAAGCAAGAGTTTTGGGAGAAAAGTCTCCGTTAAGCAGATGGCCGAGCGGTCTGACGCGCTTCAGCTGGAACGAGCGGGGTTCGACTCCCGGCTCAGCATAATGAGAGCTTTGAGAAAAGCCTGTGAGAGGATGGCCGAGTGGTCTGATGCGGCTAGCTCGGAAAGTGAAGGGTTCGATTCCCCGGCTCCGAATACATAATTGAGTTTTGAGAGAAAAGACTGCGTGAGCGGATAGTAGAGTGGTCTGATGCGTTGTTCGATGGAAAGCGCGGAGTTCGACTCCCGTACCAGTCTCAGAGCTGGAAAAGTTTCCTTCCTTCCAACGGGAAAATGGTACACTTTTTCCTGGCCCAAATTACCCCCATCTACCCTGTCTACTACCTCTTTCACGTTGGTCCTGACGTCGTTCCTGAACTGCTTGTCGTATTGCCTGCTCTGCCAGGAGCCGGTAGGCGTCCGAAGCTACCCCAACATATTCTAAAAAAAATTACACGGACAGTACTCATAAATACTCACTACACCAACAAAGAATATCCGTCCAATCCAACTTATATTGGATAGATGTACCAACCAGGGAATCGAACCCTGGCCTCTCACGTTCCAGGCGAGCGCCCTAACCATTCAACTACACGCCTGGATGACCTCAGTTCAAACAATTTCTCCTTTTGAGCTCGCGATTGAATCCCGGCCATGGGCCCTCCTTGATCTTTTACTGTTTCAGCTACTGTAATGATGCGCCAAATGGTACTGTAGTAGTTGTACGCAGCTCATTTGAAAGAAGAGTTCAAGGAATCGATTGCTATCATCTTTGTATCAATCGGACCATTCGTTGCTGAGATATGCAGCGAAACTTTAGTGGCCGACTTACCCAATGGTACCCTATATTTTTTACATTATTCATTCATAGTGCATTTTTAGTCGACGGCGTTTTTCGTTTGGTGCCATTCTAAGCGACACCGCGGACCCCGCGCCGGTGGAGTTCAAGGAAAAAGTATTGAACGCAACCGGCGCGGAAGCCGCGGTGTCGCTTAGAACAACGACACCAAACGAAAAACACGGCCGTCGACTAAAAATGCACTGGGGCGCTTCAGACGTGCTCCGAGTTTCGCTCCGAGTTTGGAATGACTTTGTTTCGAACCGAAACGAACGTCGTCAATGACTCACACGACTTCGAATTCCAAACTCGGCTGTTCACACGCACGTTCCGAAAAACGGAGCGAGTTCGGTGCGAACTCGGTGATTTTGCGAGTTGAAGCATAGTCAGGGCTCCGAATTCGGAGTTCACGTCTGTAGCGCCCCAATGTCATCCGTCATGCCCACCCGTCCGAGCAGCAGCAGCAGCAGACGCAGCAGCAGCAGACGGCGGTTGCACGTCCTCCACAGGTTCCGGTTTCGGCCGCAAAGTTGGCTCAATGACGTCATCAAACGAATACGGGCGAGGAGATCGAGCGCGTAGTGCCAGATCAGGAGATGGCGTCCTTTCTTTCACCTGAAAACGAATACACGTAGTGGTAGAAATGTAGTGTACAGAAATGCAGTACATGTAAAAGTTCTGGGACTCGAACCCGCTACCCTCGGTCACAGCTGTGGACGTTTAGGCACACGACCACGTGCCGGTCCGGGGACAGATTGGCTAAACTCGCCTTACATATACCTAGAACTAGTTTACGCACACTACTGGCCTCGGACGCTATATTGCCATACGTACGCAGTACGTGACAATATTCTTGAAATAGTGCTTATATATTCTTGATACATTTCTCTCTCACCTTCACCTGCTGACTTCGGCTGCCGCGGTCGCGCACCTGTCGCTCCAGGTGGCGCCTCTCCTCCGCCGACCAATCAGCGGCCGGCTCCACCTCCATCGAGCCAATAGGAGTCCTGGAGCTGGGGCACTGCACCGCGATGCTCCGTGAGCCACTGGCACTGGCTTCGCTGCGCGTGCTGCTCCGGCCATCCACCAGCTTATCTATACATATTCAATGGGCGAAGGCGAAGCATGTGTAGAGTAGGGTAGGGTGGGGGGGGGGGGGGAAACCCGGTCATGGGAAAACAGTAGCCGGTAGGGTACCCATGGGGTAAACCCGGCCATGCCAGGATTATCAAAGTAAAACCGAACTACATATTCAAAGAGCGAAGCGTGTATGGGGGGGGGGGTGGGGGTGGGGGCAAACCCGGTCATGGGAAAACAGTAGCCGGTAGGGTACCCATGGGGTAAACCCGGCCATGCCAGGATTATCAAAGTAAAAGCGACCCAACTCCGGCCACCTAAGTTGCAGCTTATCTACATATTCAAAGAGAGAAGCATGTGGGGGAGGGGTAAACCCGGCCATGGGAAATCTGACCACCTAAAGCTTCAGGGCTGCATATCTCAGTAAGCAATGGACCGATTGAGACAACTACTATTACATCAATCGATTCCTTGAACTTGGGGGATATACTGTACAAAGGAAAAAATTTATGTTTTGCCAAGGGGGTACACTAGGGGGGATATACACCCAAAAATACGGTAGTTGTTTGCTGAAACAGTAAATTTAAAGCTTAGGTGACCGGATTTACCACATGGCCGGGTTTACCTCACAACTACCTGGTGGTTGTAAAGGTAAAGGTGGCTCAAAGTACCCCTCCCCACCCTCGCTTCAGTCAGCCCAAATTCGCCCATACTGTCATACAGTCGTACGCGCTACAAAAATGCGGTAAGCAAACTCACGGTGAATTCACGGCGAGCTTGAACTGCGAGTTTACTCTTGCTTAACATTCTCACTTGCCCCACTTCACTCTCCTTTTGCTCACGCATTCACAAGCGGTGAGTTTCAAACTCTCACCGTGAATTCACCGGCCTCCTTATTTATGCCTCATCACATTCTTCTACGGAGAAGTCCCCGAAAGTTTACTCATCACGCGTGTTGCATACCAGTGTGCATTTGCTTCGTTACCTGGATCCGGTTCCGGATGGAGTCTCTTCCACTCTTCGTCCAATACTTTCGTCCAATACGCTTCTCTTCTCTCTTTGGCTAAAGCACACCGAACAAACACTTACAATAGGGTACTGTGGGGGAAAAAACCGGACACAGGGTAAAACCGGACACCTAAGCTTTTCTGAACTTTGCCGCTTAAGCAAATGATGAACACGGTAGCTCATTTGAAAGAGGAGCGTTCAAGGAATCGATTGTAGAATATTTATCTCAATCGGTTCCATGGTTGCTGAGATATACTACGTAGGTGTCCGGGTTTACCCCGTGTCCGGGTTTACCCCACAGTATCCTACATTGCGCATACTACATGCTATAGTCTGGCCAGAGAGAATTCGCTATAAGTCGTCCTGCGTAGTATGGATGTAAATAGGTATACTTTTGCTAAATAGGAATACACGAAGCATGGACAGCAATCCGCATTTTCTCTTTTATGCAACGGTACGCCTTGAATAGCAAGCAAACTCTTTCTAGCCAGACTATAGAGGATGCCATTCTTTCCCATGAATTTTGTGGCAGGAAACGATTTCAGAACATTCTGATGGACTATTGCCTGTCCACAGAGAGAGAGTTCGCAATGGGACTCAATTATCAAAAGTCGTCTTGCGTAGTTTGCATGCTGTGCTATAGCATAGGAATACCAGCACGAAGCATGGAGAGAAATCCGAATTTATTCTTCTATTCGACGCAATACGACTTGAGTTCTGTAGGGAACTCTAATGGCCAGACTATACTAAATTTGAGACAGAAGCATCAGTGCTATGTGATAGTTGAAACGAACACTAATTTTGGGACAAAAAGTATGTCCCAATCATCAAAAAATTCGATCCCAAAATTTTTTCTCATCCTACAGCACTTCATCTTCTGCCTCAATCAAATCAATCGCACCCAATTAGTGTACACAAACAGGATCAAACAAAGAAGCAGTATCTTTTGTACCTTCCCGCGCTTTTCTCATCTCCTCCCTGTCTGCCGGAGTTGGATGTCTCACTTTGCGATGGCTCTCCAGCAGATCTTCAATCAGCGTTCTGTAGTTGCATTGTGGACACTTGAAACCAGGCTCAACAGATGCCTCTCTTGTTGGACTAGCCTCTCCTCTCTCCAACCTCTCCAAGCGTACAACCAACTGCTTGCCTTCTGCCACCGCTCTCTTCTTTTCAGCGTCCTCATCTGGCTCTGGTTCCAGAATGATGGGTGCCTCCTTTGTCTTCCCAGGATGAGTGTCCCACACTACCTCTGGCTGTTCATCTTCATCATCTCCACTCAAATTCACAACTTCCACAACAGACGCCACCATGCCATCATCATCAGCTGATGCTTTCCTTGCAGATGCACTCTGTTTGTGTGATGATGATGTTGCTTGATCCTCTCCACCATGTGACGATACCTGCATCATCTGCTGCTGTTGTGGCTGCAGTGCGTTCATCCTCGCTGCAATATCATTGCCCTCATTGATCAGCTGTTGAAGCTCAGCTTGTGCCTCCTGTACGGCTTGCCTAGCCTTCTCATTTTCAGTGCCCAGTTTGGCTTCGTGTCTCTCCTGAGCAGTGATCGTGGCCTCCAGATCAGCCAGTCTCTGTCTCAGGTTGTCAGCTTCATCTCTCAGCTTCTCAGTCGACCGACTGATGGTGGTGATGTTTGTAGCGATTCTGGTTGCTTCAGCTGCCCTGGCTGCCACTCTTTCCACCGCGGCTCTTCTAGCAGCATCATTTTCTTCCTGCGCCAGTCTCAAAGCTATCAATGCATCCTGCTGTGACTGCGAATGAGATTGATTTGCTTGCTGTTCTTCATTTTCTTCCTGCACCATCATTTCTTCCTTCACAGCCCTCGAAGTGGTAGGTGCCTCTTCCCTTGCCTTCTCCTCCTCCATATCAACCTGCTTCACTCTCTCCTGTTCGCCCGATATCCTTCTCATCTGAAACTTGGCAGCCAGCTTTGCCGCTTGTCTCTTTCTGTAGGCGTGTGAACCCTGTTCAAGTTGCAACTGCTCGCCTGCACGGACAAACAGGTATGGAGATTGTGCAAGGGTGTCTGTAAGTGTACCCCCTAGTAAAAATGGTGGCTGTACTCCAGGCTGATCTTCATATCTTGACAGTTGCTGCACACCAGGCCAATCTTCCTGTCTTCTCATTGTGGGTCCCCTAACTGCCTCCAAAGCTTCTTCTCTTTGTTTGGAAGCTTCCTCAGCAGCCCTTTCTGCCTCTTTTGCTGCACCCTCGATTTCTTCAGGAGTTAGCTGCAGAGTACTTTTGGCAGTGCAGCCCCTCACCCTATGCTCAGACAGGCCTCGCTTCAGTGCTTTCTCTTCCACAAGATGCAACTCTGCCAACACTGCGTCTCTCTGCCGCATAGACTGTCCAAAAATCGCCAACCTTCTCTTCCTGTCTTCAGTTGACATTTGCTTGCCGAGTCCTTTCTGATTTCTCTGTGTCTCCGCAGTCAGCTCATCCACTCTTCTCCTCAGCTGTTGGATGTCATCCAGTACCTGCTCATCGGTTCTCTCATCAGCTTCTTCTTCCATCTCTTCCTCTCCAGGTTGCTGCTGTTCCTCCTCCACAGCTGAGCTGACATCCATGGCTGCACCAGCTTTCACTTCTCCATTTTCTTGCTCCTGTGCTGGTTGAGCTTGTGGAGAAGCCGCTTCCATAGCTTCACCTCTTTCCACAGGCGGTTCCTGCTCCTGTTCTCTCTGCCCTTGCTGTACTGCCCTCCGACCAGCATGAACCCTTCGAAACAGAGCCTGGCTGTCGTTAAAGAGCCGGTCTGCTTCCGCTCCATGCATGTCTTGCAGAGCATCCAGTCGTTCTCTCAGCTGAACCAGCTCCAAAACCAGTTCGAATGCTTCGTCTCCAGGAGGCAACTGTTGCTCAATTCTCTGCAAAACCCGCAAGATCTCCTGCCTCTTCCATTGCTCGCTGGTTCGTGGTTGTTTTCTCATGGATCCACCAGGGTGTAGGCGGAGATGCTGCATTCTCCGCTCTGCTTCATCTGTACCTGCTATTCCTGCGTTGGCATCTCTTCTTCCAAACGCATCTAGCTTCTTCTGAATTCGCGTTTTTGTAGTAGCTTCTCTTCTCCAAAAAGCAAGACGCTCCTGTTGCACTCTTTTTTCTGCATCTGCTCTTTCTCGCTGAAGCTGCAGCAGTGTTTCTTGTTCATTTCTCAACTCTTTACGCAGTGCTTCCAAATGCTGCTGACGTCCTAAAATAAATATTTAGTAAACCATACACTGTAAAAACCATGAAATACCCTATTTGAATGCACCTTATTTTCAAACAATTCGAAAAAAATGTGTTTGAAAATAAGATGGTGCAAACCAATAGTATTGCTATTGTATACTATACTGCCTGAGCTGTGTTCAAAAATTAAAGGGGTTCGCCATGGCGAAATCCAGCAGGTTTATTTTATACCAACCAGTGGCGCGTTGCAGCTTCGCAGCAGAAAAGAAGACTATCCTATGCATCTGGCAAGCCTTTTGCAAATCTGGCACCCTTTTGCAGATCCGGCAACCCTGCTGTAGATCTGGCAACCTGTTAGGGATGATTCACAAATGATGTCAGGTGGTTTTCAGTCGAAATGGATGGGTACCCCCCTCCCCCCGACCATCAGAATAGCATCAGAATTGGCCTAAAGGCTGTACCCCCCCACCATCAGCATCAGAGGTGGTGACTAGTAGTAATAGTGCATGCATATGTGTATGTATGAATGCATGCATGTATGGTATAATATACAGCATGTTATGTGTGTATTGTACTAAGTAATGTACAGAGTGTCCCATAATATACTCCGGGGGTTTCCGCGCTTATAACTTTCGAGTTAAAGCTCAGATTTCAATGCGGTTTTTTTCTGCTGTGTAGTCAAGGCTTCAACTTAGACACATGCAAAATTTCATCTGCGTAGCTTACTTGGTTATGGTTTTATTGACCCTCAAAGTGTTGGTTCCTTTTTCGCAGTTTCTCCTTCAGTATAATAGCGGTTTTGAGTTGAAATAGCTTCAATTTGAATGTACACGTCCAGACTTTCAACCTGGCGTCCACACATCAAGTTCTCTTGCAACTTTGACTGCTCTAAGTCACTTAGAACAAAATTAACAAGGTTAATAATAAACTATGCCAAAAAATATGCCGAATTTTGTTTATTCAGGGAAAAAGTCCATAGAAAAGGGGCTAAAGAAGGTAGCTGTTTTGAACCGGTTCCAATTGGAATAAAATCTCGAAATTTTGCCTGCATCTGTTGAGGAAAACTGCGAGTTTCAAAGGGATGTACTGTTGTACAAGGCTGTGTAAAGCACTACGTACGTACTGTGCATGTTAGGGCGGTGTGCATGCAGCCATCTGATGTTGTGACTAGATCTACATTAGTAGGAGAGCTGCTAGCTTAGCTGAGAACGTGCTGTGAGTGTACGTGTGCTGGTAATCTGTGTTGTGTTGCGTAAACGAGTGCCTTGGGAAGGTTGCTTTGAATGTAGCAGCAGGTAACTTCCACCATAGCGCAACAACCCAGAATCTGTCTCCAGGAAACTACAGCAGAGTCTACACTGCGCGTGTATGACCTAACATGGTTATGGGCCCAGGTCAACGACTGGTCTGCTGTGGCTGGCTGGAGAAGATTCTGTATGAGACTTGACAGAAAGGAGCGTGGAACTGTGGTCATTATTGTCGCGGGTTCCAGAGTCCTGATCTGCGTCTGTGTTCCTGCCGTGAGCTGAGGAGCTGGGGACGTATGGAGGGACTGCCCTGTGTGCACCTGGAGGGTCCCACGGCGGCCGTGTTCTATAAGTCTAAAGCGCCGGGAAAGGGGCGGAGCCTCGTGGTGGGACCTAAGCTTGCAATAAGGAGTTGGCTTCGGTTTTTAACGTGAGGCAAAAGGGAAGGGAAGCCAACCCTTCCTGTTGTAAAGTAAAGCAGGCGGGCTGCTAACAGTGTTGTTGGCACAGCACCAAGGTCAAACTGCGAGTCTTTGATTAGCTGCTGGCACATCAATATTGGGTGAATAATAATCATTTATAGTTCAAAATGACCGCAAAGCTTAGTCCAACTTTTCTAGCAAAAAATTTTGACCTGTTGTCGCTCATATTTTTGCGCTTTAATTAGAAATGTTTGGCTGGCCTGTTAAAGCAACTTTGCAAGCTGCTGCCTTCCTTTTGTTTACTCTGCACACCCTTGCATGCTTTAGTAGCTGAAAGACAGCTTGGTCAATTGATTGACCTGTGGCCAATCCTTGCTCTTCACAATTGTGTCAGCCAATAAAAGAAGATGTGAAAAATGTGAACGAAATCTGGCGCTTTAGACTTATAGAACAAGGCCGCCGTGCCGGCTAGTATCTGATTCGGAGGCTGTCCTGGGATGACTGGACTGGGTTGCACTGGTGGGCCTTGTGCTGGATGGCGATGGAGATGGCCAGTGCTCTGCGAAGGGCGGGAAGTTCCACGGATGCTCGCCAGCAGTTGTGTGGTGCTTCAGAGGCTGCGGGACTTGGTGCGGTGAGAGCTGGTTGTCTGGGTGACGGTACCGCTCTCTGCAGAGTCGCTGCTTGCCTGGGAGAGGAGAAGCTGTGGTGACGGACTACTGCGCTGTCTCTTCAGACTGAAGCTGGACTGCAGTGGGAGCTGTTGGAGGGAAGAGCAGGCGCTCGTGCTCTTCGGGTCGAGTGGAGGAGTGCGATGACGGACTATGTATCGTATTCCGGGCGCCAGCAATGGCAAACAGGGTTTGGTGTTTTTTACACCCAAAGATCAGTGGGTGTTTTTTCACAATTTCTCCCTGGGACAGTACAGAACTCATCACGTTTGATCTCATGTGATTTGAGTGTGTGTTGAGCTTTGAAACTGGCAGTTTAGTGGGAGATTGTTGAGGAAAACTGCGAGTTTCAAAGGGATGTACTGTTGTACAAGGCTGTGTAAAGCACTACGTACGTACTGTGCATGTTAGGGCGGTGTGCATGCAGCCATCTGATGTTGTGACTAGATCTACATTAGTAGGAGTAGTAGGAGAGCTGCTAGCTTAGCTGAGAACGTGCTGTGAGTGTACGTGTGCTGGTAATCTGTGTTGTGTTGCGTAAACGAGTGCCTTGGGAAGGTTGCTTTGAATGTAGCAGCAGGTAACTTCCACCATAGCGCAACAACCCAGAATCTGTCTCCAGGAAACTACAGCAGAGTCTACACTGCGCGTGTATGACCTAACAGCATCTAAGTTGAAGCCTTGGCTACATGATACAAAAAACCGCATTGAAATCTGAGCTTTGGATCGAGAGTTATTTACGCGTAAAGCCCCGGAGTATATTATGGGACACCCTGTAGTATGTATGTACAGTATGTACTGTAATGTATGTGCATATCAGTACCATCAGTGTCAGAATATTGATCTGAGCACCGGCCCCCCCCCCCCCCACCCCCCATCAGACTGACATCAGAGGCTGGGCCAGGGGGAGGGGTCCCCCCTCTCCTAACACCTGACATAATTTGTGAATCATCCCTATGCATCTGGCAACCATTATTGGACATCTGACAAAAATTTGCATATCTGGCAACCCTATAGCAGAGTTGGCAACCCTATCGCAGATCTGGCAACCCTTTTGCGCATAGATCTGTCAACCGTTTTATGCATCTGGCAACCATTTTGCACATAATCAGGCTTAAAATTGCACATGTGGCAATCCTTTTGGAGGTCTGGCAACCCTTTTGCGCATCTAGCAATCTGGCAACCCTTTTTGCAGGTCTGGCAACCCTATAGCATATCTCGCGCTTTAGTGTCATGTGCACTTTTGGACGTGACCATTTTCAAATGCCGGTGGGAAAACCTGCATCATTTCGTTTTTGCGTGATTGTAGTAATAAAATATCGAGTATTGATCGATGTTGGAGATTGGCTGATCAGATCAAAAATCGAAGGCCTTCCTGGCGCCCTTGGGGGTGGAAGCTCTAGAAAGAGCCCTGGATGGATGCTGTAGCTGCAAAATTGAGTGAGTGTGAGTGAATCTGCGTGCTTTCAGTACTAAAATTTTGATTATTGATTGATTATTGGTGATCGGCAGATCAAATCAAAAATCGAAGGCCTTCCTGGCGCCCTCAGGGCACAAGCTCTTGAAAGAGCCTGGATGAATGCCATGATAGCTGAAAAAAGTGAGTGTGACTGAGTGAATCTGCGCGCTTTTAGTACTGTACTGAAATATCGATTATTGATCGATAATTAGTGATCGGCTGATTAGATCAAAAATCGAAGACCTTTCTGGCGCCCTCGGGGTCACAAGCCTTCCAATGAGCCATTACTCGATGGTGTAGCTGCAAAACTGAGCGAGTGTGTAGCATTACACACACAAAGACATCGCTCCTATTTGTAAGTAGATCGGGGTCATGGTCATATGCTTTCGAATGAGCCATTCATTACTCGACACTGTAGCTACAAAACTGAGCGAGTGCATAGCGTTACGCACACACAGACATCGCTCCTATTCGTAAGTAGATATTCAGTCTCGGTCTCAGCAATTTTTTTCTTAAATCTCAGTCTCAGTCTAATAAAAAATTCAAAGTCTTGGTCCTGGTCTCATTTTCAGCAACAATCCAATCTCGGCCCATCTCTCTCTAAAGTACGAATTATAATTCTAGGACCCATGTATTATTTATCTCGAGAACTACGCGACGTAGAGCAAAGCGGTCAAAACTTCCACGGATAACTTTAGCTCGCCTCTCCAATAAAAAAAACCGTTTGTCTCCAGCTGCTCTGTGTGTCGAGATCTCGCCGATTTTCTTCAGCACTGAAATCGTGTCACCTTTTGGCAGACGCTAAACCACGCAAACCACGACACCCTACGACCCTGTACGCCCGATGCGCATTTTCATCGTCTTCATCACGTATGCTTATTTCTGCCATTTTGATTTTTCGGGAGTTTGCGAGGTTTAGAATTGCCCAATGGTCCACGCCCGATTTGGCGATTTTAGTACTGAAGAAATTTGGCGAAATCTCGACACTGAGAGCAGCTGGAGACAAACGGTTTTTTTATTGGAGAGGCGAGCTAAAGTTATCCGTGGAAGTTTTGACCGCTTTGCTCTACGTCGCGTAGGTCTCGAGATAAATAATACATGGGTCCTAGAATTATAATTCGTACTTTAGGTTTACCCCCACAGTACCCTACCCAAGAGCAGCCAGTGACTTACTTTCTGCACCTTGACGCATGGCCTTCGTTTGAGCATGCAAATATTCCTCCTCCTTCTTCCCTCCCTGTCCTTCTCTGCACTGCCTTCGCAACTTGTCTTCCTGCCTGCGCAGCTCCTCTTCATCTTTCCTCTGCTGCTGTCTCAACTCTGCAGCCAACTGGCGCTGCTCCTCAAGCCTGCGCCTGGCCGCCTCTTCTGCCTCTCCGTACACTTGGCGCTGCTCCTCAAGTTTGCGCCTGGCCGCATCTTCCATCTCTCTGTATGCTTGGTGCAGCTCCTCAAGCCTGCGTCTGGTCTCTTCCGCTTCTCTGTGCGCTGGCACATCACGTCTCTCAATTTCGGCAACAAGTTCTTCACCAACTGCTTCTTCCTCTGAACCTCTTGGAGGCTGGTGTGGAGCTGCCGGGCCAGGCCCAAAAGTCTGCTGTCCCGGATCCTGCTTCACGTGCTGCGGGTTCACTTCAGCGACTTTTCTCTCCGCGTGCAGTTTCTGTCCGCCTCCATCTGCCTGTTGTCTTTGCGCTGCTCTACGCTGCTCCTCTCGCTGTTGCAGTCTCTTCCTACTGTCCCGCAAGCGTTGTTCTTCCTGTTCTAACCTCTGCTCTTGCTGCTGCAAAATGCGTTCATCCCGGTCTAGCCTCCTAGCGTGCTGAAAGGCATAATCCAGGTCCTGATCCTCCAAAAGTTGCTGCACTGCTCCTTGCACTTGTAGTTCCTCCGTTGCTGGTACGTTTCCGGGTGGTTCTGGAGATATTAGTAGGCGACGTAGCGGATCATCAACTGGAGGCTGTGGTGGTGGGGAAGGTGGAGGTCTCTGCAGGACGAACTCCATCACGGCGCGCACTGAAAAAAGGGAGAAAATGGTAAATACAGTAATATGCGCCATCACCAGCCCTGGCTGGCGAGTTCAGTACACTATAGTCTGGCCAACAGGAGTTGGCAGTGGGAATCAAGAGGCGCGTTGCGCAAAATAGATTTACAGAAGCGGATTTCCGTCCATGCTTCGTGTACTCCTATTTAGCAGAAGAACATGCAAACTACGCAGGACGACTTGAGTCCAACTGCCAACTTCTACTGGCCAGACTATACGTATGTAGGTAGGGTGGTACACGAGCTATTGTATAATAATGAAAGCGTAACGTCAGCTCGCGACCACTCAGAAATTGGTCAGCGCAATTAGTGAATAGTGTAAATAATGACAGTTCACACATACCGCACAACGGCGTCATAATTGTCAAAAAGCATCTGAGCGACTTTTCGTCAACAATGACGACTTGTCGCGGTATGTGTGAACACACACCCCGAAGAAGCGTCAGTGTTGACAACACCTCACTCAGGTGTTCTCCGTTTGTTGTTCGTTGTTGTCCATGTGGTCAACAATGACGGCTTGTCGCGGTATGTGTTAACTCTATGTGTTAACACACACCCCGAAGAAGCGTCATTGTTGACAACACCTCACTCAGGTGTTCTCCGTTTTGTTGTTGGTTTGTTACGTCCATTCGTCAACAAACCGACAACACCCAACGGACAACAACGGAGAAAGAAAACAAACCGATAACAGCTGGCGACTTGTCGTCAATACTGACGCCTCCTCGCGGTATGTGTTAATCCGAAACTTACTAGGGCCCGCGTCGTCGTCAGCTGCCTGCCGGGGAACAAAATCCACCTCGCCTCGTTGCACCTCTTCCATTTCCCGCCTAATACGCTCCCCTTCCTCCACATATCGTCGTCGCTCTCTTCTCATCTCTTGCGCTCGTTCCTCCGCCCTCCTTGCCATCCGCTCTTCGATTAGCTCCAGTCGTCGTCGTCGCTCTTGCTCCCGAAGCGTAGCACCGTCTGTTTGACGTTCTGCCGCAGGGTGGGCCCGCGCACCAATCCCTCCTTCTGTAATAGCAAAAACACGCAACGGGTAGTGACCGTTACTTGCACTTTTGAAAATTTCGGTAAAGTAAAAGTATGTACTTGCGGGACTAGGAAAAGCCGGTAAAGTAAAAGTAATTACTTTACCGAAGCTGCTCAATGTCCAGTAAAAGGTAAACTGCTGCCGGTAAAAAGTAAAGTAAAAAGTAAAAACATACATATTTCAGGGGTTTTCTGAAGGGTTTTTACCAGTCAGTGCAGTGCTACTGTACTTAGTAGGTACATGTAGGTAGGCGTAGGGTAATAAATCATCTGTGTTCAATTGCTTCAATATGTAAGCTCATGCTGTACGCATGTATGTATACATGTATTATTTTAAATTTATGTACTGTAAATGTATGTATGCATTCATTTTATCGAAGAAAATGTGAGTATTTATGCCAAAAACATGCACGAAAACGTTTCGCAGACAGTGGTGCAGCTAAATTATTGACAAAATTTACTTTTTTACTTTTGCCAATTTTTTTTCGGTACCGGTAAAATTTTCCAACTGCCGGTAAAGTAAAAGTACGATTTCGAAGGGTGTCCGGTAACAGTAAAAGTAAAGTAATTACTGGCAGCAAAAATGGGTGCCGGTAACCGGTAAAAGTAAAAGTACTTTACTTGTTGCGGTCACTTGCAACGGGTCGGTCTTTGTTTTAGGGGAAGAATGGCCGACGCAAAACAGGCACTCATTACTAGAGCCCTACACACGTGGTGAGTGGAATCTGAGATCACCGCGGAGCTTTAACACATACTCCTATCTGGCGTCATTGTTGGCAACAACTTGTTCACTTGCTGTCGGTTTTGTTGTTTGTTGTCCGTTTGTATATGGGTGTTGTCGGTTTTGTTGTCCGTTGTCAACAACAAAACGGACAACAAAACCGACAACAAGTGAACAAGTTGTTGCCAACAATGACGCCAGACGTCGGGGTATGTGTTAACTGTGGGTTTTGTTCCATGAGCTTCGACCGTCCGTTGAAGGGGGTGAATTCCCCCATGGGTTGGTTTGCCGCCGCCTATCCCCAAATCCTGTCTTTCATAGGCGCATACCTAACTGTACATATACTACATATCTAAGTAAGGGTATCACGGGGTAAATCCGGCGGGTGTTATTCAATTTATCGATAAGGAAAGCCCTGCGGGCCAACGGGACTGGGTGGCCGGACTTACCCCACAGTACCCCACAGACAAACAAAACTGGCACGTACCTCCTACTGGTCTCCCTCGTCCGATTCCTCCCAAGCGCAGTCTCTCATGAATCTCGTCTCCGCCTTCTGACCGCCTCTCCGCAAGTTGCTCCCGTCTTATCGGTTCAAACCCAAAGCCAGGATCGCGAGCAAAGCCTCCCCGGAACACTGGCGGGGGTATGAGAGGCGGCGGTGGCTCCCGTCTTATCGGTTCAAATCCAAAGCCAGGATCGCGAGCAAAGCCTCCCCGGAACATAAATCCCGCGGGTAAATGATACGGGGCCAACGGGTTAGCCGCTCCGAAAACCAAGCCACCAAGTAAATCCCCATACGGATTGAGCAAGCCATGCGGGTCCCCACGGCGCCCCTGGCCCTGACCTCCTCGGTCTACGAGTTTTTCCGGATCTACAACATCCTCCACCGCTTTCTTCTTTTTCTTCGCGTCGTCGTCTTCGCCGCCCCGTCGCAATTCCGGGTGGTCGCGGAGGAATCTGTCGCGCGCCTCGCGACCCGCGCGCGCCGCCACGTCCGCGTGCACCTGCTCGATGCTCGTGTGCAGCTCGCAACGGGGACGCCGCTCTCGCCTGAAACATCAAGTTTACGAGTTGACTCACCGAGCTATGCCTCATCATTCACTGAGGTATAAGAGAAGACTTTGTGCGATTTCGGTGGTGCCACCGCGTGGCTTAGTGGGTAAAAGCATTCGCACGACAAGCGAAGGGGCCCGGGTTCGAGTCCTAGCCACAGCGTGGAATTTTCCTGCTGATTCAAAGTAAAACATCAATACTTGAGAGTTCAGTTCAATCCCAGCCTGAGTGACGAAGCATAAAAGAATCAACTTCACAAGTTGACGTAGCGCTCGTTGAGCCCAGAACAAGAAAACGAAACACGACTGAAACATCATCTCTACGAGTTTACCCGTCAGCAGTGAGCTCGTCCTGTCCCATGCGCCTTCCCAGTCCCATCATGTCATATTCTGGCCGAAAATGCTGGTATTCACACAGCTCGTTACACACGTAGCAGAATTTGGCACCACAGGGACACGTCATCATATTGCATCCGCTGGTTTTTACTGCTCTAAAAAAGCAATACAAACCAATCAAATCAACACAGCAATTGTTGGCATCACATAGGGTACTGTGGGGTAAACCGGCCACCTAAAGCTCCTTTTGCACTGCTAGCGGTGTATAAGCAAACGCTGAGCCAAAACTTCAGGCGAGCTGGGTATTCTCGTGGCCGGATTTGCCCCACAGTACCCTTATTACTTCGTATTATTTTGACCAGACAACAGTGCGACACACACGTGGCGAAGAAACTCTCAACGGAGTGGAGTGGATGCACGCACCCAAAATGTTCCAAAATTACCCCGTACCACCCGCACCACCGTAAATATGTACAACATACCGTTTCTTGCACTTGGGGCAAATCCGGATCATGGCCTCCGCCATTTCATTTTCGACGAAAATTCGCATCCGCGTCTCGTCCGCCCGCTCAACCTCTTCGCATCTCAGAGGAACGTGACTCTCCTCTCGACATTCTCTGCAAGTGAATAAACAACAAAAAACATGTAAGACCTCCTAAGCAAATATGACTTGAGATTCGGCCCCCACGCGACCAGAAACGAAAACTACAGTACTGTGTGGAACGTGTATGCAAGCGTTTGCCCGTGCTGCGCAAAGATGTGAATACTCGCGCAAATACGGAGAAAAACCATGAATTACGGCAGCTTCTATTTTCCGCAGCACGGGCAAATGCACGGAGGCACGTCATCCTCACTGAACAAACTATATTATGCCTATCATTTACCAAGAACACATACGAACCCCTTTCCCTACACATATATAATTGGGCTTTATAGAAAGAATCTACACAAGAGAGCTGGCTCATATCCTCCATTCTTCCCTCAAAGCAGAATGAAGCACTCTAAATGACGTGATATACGTATTCTTGATATAGGCCTATAGTCTGGCCAATAGCAATTGGCACCTGGAGTCAAGGCGAGTTGCGTAGTTTGCATGTACTTCTGTTAACCCTTAGCGATTATCAATGTCAGGTCTGTTGACATTGTGTTCTGTCCGTATACTGTCCGTATACGGTCCGTATACGGATTTGGACGCAATCTGACACGATCTGATGTCAGATTGTGTCAGATCTGACACGATCTCGATGTGAGGTCTTTTCGTATCTGACACGATCTCGATGAGGTTGTGTCGCGCCCGACACGCCACGTCGAGATTGTGTCAGACGGCGAGAAAAAAACAAAAGAAGGAAAGAAGAAGCGGCGCGACGTGCGCGCGCAGGAGGAAAAGGAACGGTGCATGGAAAGCAAGCTCAGTGAGTGACGATAATGCCGAGCACTAAGTAGAATATGCAAATTCAGACCACAATGCAAAGCACGTACGGCAGTAGTACGGCAAGATTGGCAAAATGCGGAGCACGGGTGCAAAACAGCAGGGTAGAGTGAGTTAGCGGCATGAATGGGTACCCCGTTTTCAACGTATACATAAACAGGGTAAGAGGGGTAAATGTGGATCACAGAAGAAATGAGATAAACTCAGAAAACGTTGATTAGACAGAAAAGTCGAAATGTAAATAACAGGGTGCACTGGGGTAAGCGTGGACAATATTTCGTCAACTCGACACATAAACAGGGTAAATGGGGGTAAGTGTGGACCAAAAAATGAAATATGAGATAAAAAGGTTCAAAGTGTAAATAACAGGTGCAGTGGGATAGGGCTGACAGACAATATTTCCAACGTGTGAAGAACAGAGTAACTCAGGGGTAAATGTGTGCCATGTTTTTGAACTGTCCCAAGCTGGCCGTACCTGTATTCCCATTTGCACAAATTCAGCTGCGCATAGCTGTATGAGTGGAAGAAATTTCCACGATTCCAGTAGCATGAAAGGCATACAGTGCATGACGTCTCAGGTTCGCGAAACCATATCTTTCTGAAAATTTTTGCAAAAATGGTTTGAGACCGCAATAGAGCGACATGTCAGGTGACAATTTTTTTGCCTACGTACCCTGCATTCACACTTTGAAAACACGGTCCACATTACCCCGCTGCACCCTGTTATTTACACTTTCAAAAAATGCGTCATTTCAAAACAAAAAAGGGGAAAACAAAATTGCAAAATGTTTGTACAGCTGCCATGTCATGAAAGGATCCTGTAGTTTACCACTTTCACAACGTGTTCCGAATTTATCCCATTTTACCCTGCTGGGCGCGCCCCCTGCAACGTTGTCCGAATTGACCCCAATGTGCACTGCTAGTTGTACTTTCAAAACGTGTTTCTCAATTCGCTTGTCTTGCCAAGAACGTCATGGGCAGAAGCTCTGTGCATTAGCCTGAATTTGCATATTCTGGTTTTCAGCATTATCGGGACTCGCTGAGCTTGCTTTCCATTCACCCTGCCAAGCATGGACAGCTACTGCAGTACTTTAGACTTTTTACACATTGAGCAATGAGCATGTTGGACGCATCTCGTAGTTTGAGCGCTGCACCACATTGATTTACCCCTGTTTACCCTCTGTATGCGTACGTTGAAAACGGGATAACGCGTTCATGTACCTAACTCACTGTTTGTATCCTGTTGCTATATTATTTGGCACCCGTGCTCCGCATTTTGCCAATCTTGCCGTACTACTGCCGTACGTGCTTTGCATTGTGGTCTGAATTTGCATATTCTACAGGGTGTTTCCTTTGGATATGAAATGTCGTTTGGGGTTATAACTGGGGAACCGCTAGAGTTAAAGGGCTGAAATTTTGTTTGCAGATACCCAAGAATATGCCAAGCCTTGTATAAAAATTTCGAGCCGAAACTGTAATCCGAACATAAGATAGTGGTACCTAAAGTTTTGACGGCAAAAATCACAAGATTTTCGGAATCGCAAGTCAGTGTTCGCCCCATCTGACTTCCCAACTTTATGTTTTAGGTTTTCTTCAGGACAAGCTATGTTTCAGTAACTGAAGGCTTCCCCAGCACTGGAAATAATACTATTCATGGCATGTTTTTAGGTTGTGACTAGCGTTTTGAAAAAATGCCACAAGAATTCGTCTGAACACCAGCTCTGATTCAAAAAACTTGTGATTTTCGAGGTCGAAACTTGAGGTACTAATAACTTCTGTTCAGATTAGAGTTTTGAGACGAAATTTTTACACAAGGCTTGGCATATTCTTGGGTATCTGCAAACAAAATTTCAGAGCTTTAACTCTTGTGGTTCCCAAGTTATAACCCCAAACGTCATTTCATATCCAAAGGAAACACCCTGTACTTAGTGCTCGGCATATCGTCACTCACTGAGCTTGCTTTCCATGCACCATTCCTTTTCCTCCTGCGCGCGCACGTCGCGCCGCTTCTTCTTTCCTTCTTTTGTTTTTTTCTCGCTGTCTGACACAATCTCGACGCGGCGTGTCGGGCGCGACACAACCTCATCGAGATCGTGTCAGATACGAAAAGACCTCACATCGAGATCGTGTCAGATCTGACACAATCTGACATCAGATCGTGTCAGATTGCGTCCAAATCCGTAGACGGACAGTATACGGACAGAACACACTGTCAACAGACCTGACATTGATAATCGCTAAGGGTTAAATATGAGTAGACGAAGCGTGGACAGAAATCCGCATTTGTAAATCTATTTTACGCAACGCGCCTTGAGTTCAGGTGCCAACTGCTATTGGCCAGACTACAGTACCTGCAACTTTCTTTCAGACACGTCGGATTCTGGCACTTGAACAGCTTCTCGTTCGGGTTGTCCATGATCAGGGCGAAGTTGCAGTAGGGGCAGGCGACCATGTTCTCCAGCTGGGCGTTCTGTAGCTCTGCATCCTGCGCCCGACGCAACAGCAGATCCACCAGCTGGGGGTTAAGCAGACGACGCAACAGGTGGAGGGGCAGCTCGCCGTCGCAGTCGCCTTCCCCCGGACAGCGTACGCGATGGTGGCCTGCAGCAGGATATGCATTATGAAATCTTGGTATGGTATGGAAAAAAAACTGAAGGGTAGATGGCAAAGATTTCCCATAAGGCGAGGATGGATTTTTTCAAATTTCCTTCAGTGAACTTAAGCAGTTTCATATGCTGAATCGATTCTACCCACCTATCTCGACGCAATTTTGCCTCCTCGCAGAGAAAACCCACTTGAAATGGGCATTTCACAATAAATTGCGCGAAAATGTTGCGAAACACGCTTTACAAGTGGGGGCTCTGCGAGGGGCTTAATCGCGTCGAGACAGGTGGGTAGGATCGATTCAGCATGTAAAACTGCATAGGTTCACCGAAAGGAAAACTTCAGAAAAGGCATCAGAAAAGGCTCCTGTACGCTAAATCGCCGGTCTATGAGGCCTCGGCGTGACATTTTCTCGTATAGGCTACGGCTTTGGTTTGCTACTCTTTGAGGCTAAATGAGCTAATGTTCCAAAACTTTTATAAAGCAATAACACAGCCAATGTGGGCTAATTCTTTCATCTCCCCCAGCTCCGACACAAAAAATAATTCAGAAAATAATTTCTGCATCAGAAAAAGCTTGTGACAGCTAAATCGCCATTCTTTGAGGCCTCGGCGTTTTAAAAGGTATATACGGACTCTTTCCAAAATAACAGCGGGGTTGGGCAAGGGCACTTTATGAAACATCAAGGGGAGGGTGACTGGATGAAACGTCAACTGTACTCAAGACAACTTCTACTGTGGCATGAAACATCAATCTCACCAGTTTACCCGTTAGTATGGTTTTGTCGACGTTTTCATTAGTTGAACAGAGTATACCATAGTAAACAGGCTATATGAGGTCCCATCTTCATCGATCTCTCCTGAGACAACCAGGGCGAGTTGGAAAACGGCAGAGTACTCATATAAAAGAGCATCACCTGAACTTCTCAACAAGCGTCTGGCGCCAACTTGAAACGGCCGGTGCGTTGCGCAATCTTCGTTCAAACGATAGCCCCCAATATAAGGTTTTTCTGGAATAAATTTGCGTAGAAGCAACGTAGAGCGGCGCCAGAGGTCTATCGACTCTGTCTGAGTGAGACGAATCGAATGGTATGCTGGATGTTGAAAAATACCCAGCGGTTCGTTGGTAGCGCCAAATCCCATGTCTTTGGGGGTGTTTTTGAGACGTCGTACTGTGCCAAATACTAAATGTTTTTGGGCCGCTCTTTTTATGTATGGGTAGGCCAAGGTTGGGTCTACTATGAAAGCAAAACTGGATGCTTGTATGTGCTGTGTGGCGA
>JASAMW010004943.1:0-14916 GCA_030247985.1 Epsilonema sp. ZAB3_2
TTCCATGGCATTTCAACCAGGCCAAAACACGCACCATCTCCGATTTTTTTCAAATTTGGTACACAGGTAGGTCCTAGGGGGAAACCAAATCGTGCAAAATTTCAGCTTCCTGGGACCCCCCATTCTGGAGATATGCAGCCTCAAAGTTGGAATTTTGGCCCGGCCGGGGGCCATACGTGCTATCTTTGAGGGCTTCTAGCTCCATCAATATTCACAAAGTGATATAGACATGCCTATATCATTTTGAAGCTAATTCCATGTAGAATCCAATAAAAGCATCAAAACAGGTGGTCATGAGGCCAAAAATTTGAGTAAATCATCAATAAAAACTTTAAAACAAATTTACTCAAAAAACGGACCTTCGATTTTTTTTAAACTTTGAGAGGACCAAAAGCATACTGCTAACTTGTTGCATGCCAAAATTTGGGATGGGGTTCGCACTATTTCAGGAGTTATGGCCAGTTTTGTGTGATTTTTCACTCGTAAATTACGAACTAAGTCAAACATTTCCGAGCAGACTTTGGCACACATGTTCAGAGCAGCAGTGCAGCACAACTCCACATTTACTATCTCAAAAGTAGCACACATATAGGCCCTCTTTCACCAGCATGGCCAGAACAAACAATCAGCATTGCTTGCTAGTGTTTCAACACCTCAAAAGTTGTGACTTTTTCATCGGAATTCGGAAAAATAACTAAGTCCGACGAATTGCAGGCACATTTCAGCTCATTGGTTTTTGGTGATATCACAGTAAAGCTCCTCATTTTCCACTTCAAAACTAACATATGCATGGCCTCCTGTTTACCTGGCTACTCAGCAATGCATATTCACCATTGCAAACTGTTCTTTGTGCCCTACAAACATTGAGTCTTTTCTCTCAGAAATTTTGTGTTACTGGACAATAAATTCTTCAAAAGACATGATGGTGCTGTAAACCCAACAGGGTGGAACATATATCACGTGACGCTTTTTAGCAGCTCTACACCCCTCCCCCTCCCCTGGCCAAGACGCACGCGGCCTACCCCCCCCCCCCCCCCCCCCCCCCCCCAACCCCCAACAACAAAAAATAAAACCAACAACAACAATAAACAACAACACCAAAAAACCACAACACCACAACCCCCCAACACAAAAACACCACCCACCACCACACCACCCACGTCACGTGACGTTTTGCCGGACCCCCCCCCCCCCCCACTAAAACGTGACGCTTTCGTGACGTTTGGCCGACTCCCCCCTCCCCCCCTGGGGGGCGTCACGTGATATATGCATGGACCCACACTAGTTGCTTCTCAGCTTGTATACACAGCTTTCTTATTCAACTGGGCATCTATTGGGCGTTCACCCTTGCTGTCTAATCTATTGAACCCCTTCATATCACATATTTTATGCATACATGCACTGTATTATGTAGAATCTCTTGTGAACTAAATGATTAGGAGGCAAGGGTGAATGCCCAATAGATGCCTAGTTGAATAAGAAAGCTGTGTATACACGCTGAGAAACAACTAGTGTTGAGTTTACAGCACCACCATGTCTTTTGAAGAATTTATTGTACAGTAACACAAAATTTCCGAGGAAAAAACTCAATGTTTGTAGGGCACAAAGAACAGATTGCAATGGTGAATATGCATTGCTGAGTAGCCAGGTAAACAGGAGGCCATGCATATGTTAGTTTTGAAGTGGAATATGAGGAGCTTTACTGTGATATCACCAAAAACCAATGAGCTGAAATGTGCCTGCAATTCGTCGGACTTAGTTATTTTTCCGAATTCCGATGAAAAAGTCACAACTTTTGAGGTGTTGAAACACTAGCAAGCAATGCTGATTGTTTGTTCTGGCCATGCTGGTGAAAGAGGGCCTATATGTGTGCTACTTTTGAGATAGTAAATGTGGAGTTGTGCTGCACTGCTGCTCTGAACATGTGTGCCAAAGTCTGCTCGGAAATGTTTGACTTAGTTCGTAATTTACGAGTGAAAAATAACACAAAACTGGCCATAACTCCTGAAATAGTGCGAACCCCATCCCAAATTTTGGCATGCACCAAGTTAGCAGTATGCTTTTGGTCCTCTCAAAGTTTAAAAAAAATCGAAGGTCCGTTTTTTGAGTAAATTTGTTTTAAAGTTTTTATTGATGATTTACTCAAATTTTTGGCCTCATGACCACCTGTTTTGATGCTTTTATTGGATTCTACATGGAATTAGCTTCAAAATGATATAGGCATGTCTATATCACTTTGTGAATATTGATGGAGCTAGAAGCCCTCAAAGATAGCACGTATGGCCCCCGGCCGGGCCAAAATTCCAACTTTGAGGCTGCATATCTCCAGAATGGGGGGTCCCAGGAAGCTGAAATTTTGCACGATTTGGTTTCCCCCTAGGACCTACCTGTGTACCAAATTTGAAAAAAATCGGAGATGGTCAGTGCAATTTGTACAGAAAATTGGTTGAAATGCCATGGAACTCCTCATATGTATGTAAGGGTACTGTTGGGTAAACCCGGCCACCTAGTACTAAAGGCCGTTCTTTCTTTCGCGTTGGTCGCCGGCTTACCCCCAGAAAAAAAACCCGCCGGGTCCCCCCCCCACGTCCCCATAGTCTACCCGCTGATATACCTACCTTTCTCACCACCTCTCCTTCATTTGCTTACTTACGCACAATGAGTGCTGCAATATTTTCGGAGCCTGATTGATGTGCGTACGCAACGCATATACGTACTTCCAGTACTTGTATCACGATAGTCTAGATGTGGCTAAGGGTGCTGCTGCTATGTGTAGGCAATTACTTGACGACGAATCGGCCGTGTCCGCAGGGTGAGGTTCTGATCAGCGGGGCGAATGTGGTGCGTGGCTACCTGAACAATCCGGGGAAGACGGCGGAGGATTTCGTCCAGCTCAACGGACGCCACTGGTTCTGCACCGGAGACATCGGAGAGTTCAGACAGGACGGATCGCTCAAGATTATTGGTGCGTATTCGCCTCTCTCGATAACAAGGGCACTCCGAAGATGTGCACTCGTGGCTGTGCGTGCGTATGTTTACTTGCACCTTTTTATATTTGCTAACGGCTGCATTTATTTTTTATTAAGGCTAAGGCTGTATTTAGCAAATTGAACTCAATTCAGGGTTCGTACCGTGTCTTGATTGTCTTTATTTTGTCTTTATAATAGATCCATGTCTTGATTGTCTTGATAATGTCTTTATAATTTATGAGTGTCTTGATAAATTTTGAGTTTTTTTAGCTGTTTGCGTGCCGCGGGAACAAATTTTTTCTCACGCTCTGTGTGGGGTGAAAATTTTTTCCCGCGCGACATACAAGTGCGATTTAGGCTTACAATTTTTGTGTGAGACTGTGCGTGAGTGTGTGTGTGTGTGTGTGCGGATGCGGCGATTTGGCTCATGAGTTTGAAAGCTGGCAGTAGCGCGCTACACACATGGGAATTCACAATGAGTGTGAACTTCGAGTTTTATTTTTCGTGTAGAGCATCCTCACTTGCTCCCACGTGCAAAATTTTTCTCACGTGTTCACATTCATGGTGAATTCACCGGCATCCCTATGCTTCATCACATACTTACGGGGAATTCACCGTGAGTTTTACTCACCTCGTGTGTAGCGCACTAGTGTCGATGAGTGGAGTATTTATGTATGTATACGATGGGTCATCTGTTCTTAAAGGGGCCCAGACATAAATACCCTTGTCTTTTCTTATATGAAAAAGTACCCCAAAAATGCGAGTCTGGGCCCCAAATACGTCTAACAACAAAATAACAGCACGATTATATCGTAAAAATAGTGAAAACTATGGTGTGATGCTTCACTATGGAAATCAAAAACCAGGTACATTTTCAAATTCCCGCCTTTTTCAAACACAGCCAATGTCGTGCAGCATGCGGCATCAGCCATCAGCGTAACCTTTTCGGGGCTATTCCCAACGTATGTACTTATGCTGATGGCTGATTTCACACGCACAGTGGCTGTATTTGAAAAAGGCGGGAATTTGAAAATGTACCTGGTTTTTGATTTCCATAGTGAAGCATCATACCATAGTTTTCAGTATTTTTACGATATAATCGTGCTGTTATTTTGTTGTTAGATGTATTTGGGGCCCAGGCTCGTATTTTTGCAGTACTTTTTCAAATACGAAAAGACAAGGGTATTTATGTCTGGGCCCCTTTAATATCTGAGAAATTTTTGAGACACGTTTTCATGGAAATTATAAGCTTCTTTAAAAAATTTTCGGGCCTCCGGCGGCTGGGGCTCCGCCCCAGACCCCGGTGCGGCCCTCCTAAATTGTGTCTTGATAATGTCTTGATTTTGGCTAACGCCGCTTTGGTACGAACCCTGCTCAATTTTACCACCAAAGAAATAAAAATGCCAAAAAATGCTGCAAGGTCAGCCCAAAGTGCACATGTCTGGAGTGACCTAGAGAGTGCGTTTTTCTCAACCTGTCCGTGGCTAAGGTGCAGTATTTATCACACTCACGCACAGTACATCTGTCGTAATTTTTTACAAAATTTATACAATACTTGTAAGTTTTTCTTGCAAGTGTTGTGTAGATTTTGTAAAGAAATTTACTACAGGTGTGCTGTGCGTGAGTGTGATAAATGCTGCACCTTAGCCACGGGCAGATTGAGAAAAACGCAATTTGTTATCGAGAGAGGCGAATAGAATATCCGCTAACATTATTGACCAGTTGCGTTGTCGCGATTGGGTTCTTCGCGTATGTAAGAATAGCCTGCTGCTTTTGCTTTCTGGAGACGTGAACGTACATACATAGATACTGTAGGTGTGTTACGTTCTTGCAGATAGGAAGAAGGATCTGGTGAAGCTGTCGCACGGGGAGTACGTGTCGCTGGCGAAGGTGGAGACGCGCATCTCCACCTGTCCCATCCTGGACAACATCTGCGTCTACGGCAACTCCCAGCAGAACTACCTGGTCGCCCTCGTAGTACCCAACAAGAACGCCGCCGAACGACTAGCGCAAAAGGTATAGGATAGGGTACTGTGGGGTTGTAAACCCGGGCATGGGAAAATCCGGCCACTTAAGCTTCAGGGCTCCATATCTCAGCAACCAATATAGCCCGATTGAAATGAGCATGATTAGATATCAATCGATTTCTAGAACTCTCCCCTTTCAAATGAGCTATTCCCCTGACTCCATATAATAATTCTGGACACCGTCCTAGTTTCTTGCATTTGTATGTGTACATGATCAGGGACGCTGTACTTACTGTACAGTATGTGCGTGCACGCGCTCAGGAGAGCTTTGTTGATTTGCAGCTTGGTTTGGGTACGATGGAATGGTCGCAGTTATGTGCCAATCCAGCGATGATTGCTGCTGTTTCAAAGGAGATTCAGAAACACGCTCAAGACAGTAAGCGAGCGCCTGTGTGCATTCGAGTATGTACGTATATGCGTAGTATTGTTTGCAGATGTTGTGTTACGTATGCGCGCAGGTATGTACAGTACGTACGTAGAACATGTGCATGCTCTCTTGTTTTTCTAGACAAGCTAGACAAGTTCGAGGTACCGGCAAAGTTTCACCTATGCGATGAAGCCTGGACTCCTGACATGGGTCTGCTAACAGAGGCACTGAAACTGAAACGCAAACCCATTGAACAGAAGTACAAGAAGGAGCTAGACAAGCTCTACCAGGATTGAAACACCACTCACAGTAATAAGTAATGTCTAAGGTACTATGGGGTAAACCCGGACACGGGGGTAAACCCGGTAACCTAGTATATCTCAGCAACCATACTCGACCGATTGAGACAAGTGGTCGACCAATCGATTTCTTGAACTCTCCTCTTTTAAAACAAATGAGCTATCATGTTCATCATTTGCTGAAGCGGCAAGTTCAGAAAAGCTTAGGTGTCCGGGTTTACCCCACAGTACCCTACCTATCGGAGCGCTTTCCATCTCAACCCACTTTCTTCCCACTTCGAATGGGGGAATGCACAGGGTTCGTACAGATCCTTTTTATCCTTTATATCCTTTAAAAGTCCTTTTTTTAGGCAGGCATCCTTTATATCCTTTAAATATCCTTTATTTGGCCAAGGGATCCTTTATAAATTTTTTGAGCACGTTTCCATCAGTTTCAGACAGAGACACTGCAAAAATTTCTCGCCTTCGGCGAGTGTTTGCTGCTGCTTTACAAATATTTTATGGTATCCGCGCAGCCAACTTCAATTTTTCAATTTTTTTCTTGCTTGATGTTATTTTGGCTTCATATCATGTTTCATGTTTCAAAATTTTCTCATCAGTTACAATGTTCCTCATTGATAATTTTGTAAGTAAGTATGTAGAAATTTCTTGGCTACCTACTACTGACAAAACTATAGCAATTTCCTGATCAGCTCATGCCATGCAGCTGATCAAACAGGTAATATTTTCGCTTCAGCTTTGCTGAACGTGCTATAATTACTGGCCAATAAGAGAGGGGTGGTCAAAATTTATTGACTTTTGCAGTTTACTGCCACCTTGAAGGTGCAGATAGGCTTTGTTTGCAAGGCTTCTTTGTGGTTTTTGGAAGAGAATAAGGGTCAGATAATATGATATAGGAGTTCAAAACATAGAAAATGAAGTACCTATGCGCAGTAAGTAAGCTCCATTATGGATCCTTTATTTCGTACGGGATCCTTTGAAAAATTTTGGCCCTTTCTGTACGAACCCTGAATGCAGTATGTGAGTATTGTTCTCTGTAATAGCGTGTGTGCTGTGTAACCCGAGTGTGTACAATATGTACAGCACAGATGTAATATGTATGTATGTATGCGCCCATATACATAAGCTAAAGTGTTGGAGCGTATGCATGCGTGGCTTTTGACAGCGGTAGCGACTTATCACGTCACAGATGAATGAATTATTGTGAGACTCTTGTTGTAAGTTATTTCACATATGAAAGCGAAAAGTGGCGATAATTGATGACTCGCTCTGTTTCTCAGTGGCCAAGTACAGTATTTACGTACGTGCAGTACATGTACATCATGTTGCGTGGGTACAGGTATTCTAATTTTTTATCTGTACAACTCAAATCTCTGATACTGTTTTATGTTTCCCTTTTGTTTGTGGATTGGTGCAAGCAAAAGCATAATGCAGCGTTCTGTCTCCCTCCGACCGAGTTAAAAAGTTGTACGTGTAAAAAGTGATTGGGTGAATTTGTGTTGCTGCTCTCCATTTGCGTCCAATAAGTTAGTAGTATTTTTAATTTTACCTACTATTACCGAGTCTTTTGTTTGTGAATGTCAAGATGTCAAGAAGCCCTGGGTCCTAGTGATGAGCTTCTTTTGAACGTAATTTTGTGTGCACTTATTGGGTACACATGTACCTACAGGGTACTGTGGGGTAAACCAGGCGGGATACGGTCACTTGGTAGCCGGTCACTTCGTTGCGGTCATTTCGTTGCGGCGGTGATCACTTCGTTGCGAGAACTTTCGTTGCGGTCACTTCGTTGCGGTTTTTTTCGTTGCGGACATTTCGTTGCGGCCATCCTCTGGTCATTTCGTTGCGAGAACTTTCGTTGCCGGTCATTTCGTTGCCGGCCATTTCGTTGCCGGTCTTGATTTGGTCAGTTGGTAGTGAGTACTTTCGTTGCCATTCACTTCGTTGCAGGCTAGGCTTAGGCTTAGGCTTAGGTAAATCTCGCAACGAAATGAACGGCAACGAAAGTACTCACTACCAAATGACCAAATCTAGACCGGCAACGAAATGACCCGCATCGAAAATACCCGCAACGAAAGTTCTCGCAACGAAATGACCAGAGGACGGCCGCAACGAAATGTCCGCAACGAAAAAAACCGCAACGAAGTGACCGCAACGAAAGTTCTCGCAACGAAGTGACCGCGGCAACGAAAGGTCCGCAACGAAATGTCCGCAACGAAAAAAACCGCAACGAAGTGACCGCGAACCAACCAGGCCACGGGTTAAACGCGGCCACTTAACCTCGTTTGAACTTGCTGTTTCAGCAAATGATGAACAAAATAGCTCATTTGAAAGGGGAGAGTTCAAGGAGTCGATTGATGCAATATTTGTCTTAATAATCGGTCCATTGGTTGTTGAGATATGCAGCCCCGAAGCATAGATAGTCGGATTTTCCCATGGCTGGGCTCACCCCGCAGTACCCTTTTAAATCTTATCGTAACTTGTTTGGTTATTGTGCTTATGCATGCTGTACGTACTTGCGAAGCAGTGATGGTGGCTTCATGGTTTGCAGTGTGATAGATTAGGATCATTTACGTACGAGTCTCTCAACTGTTCAGTGTGCACAAAATAGCTGTTTGTTATGATCGATTGTGTATTGAGTGAATGATTTTTTTCGGCTATAATTGCTTGTGATGCTAACATTGATTACATAAGCGGGGATAGCGATTTGTTACTATCAGTTTTGACCCAGCAGGTGTGTGTTTGTTTGCTGCTTGGGGCTTTCATTTCTGTTGGGTAAGAAGTATTCGCAGAATTGAGGAATATGTCCAATTTTTCTGGAACTCCATTCGGCATAAAAATATTGTGTTTGTTCTTTTTTCTTTTGGCAGCCTTGAAGCCGTTCATTGGTCCTTGTTTTCTATTCTATGTATTCTTCACATCTGTGTTCTGTCCTTGGGTCAATTGTTTCACGATTTTTATTCAAATAAAACATTTACGTGCTGTACAATACTAGTCAGAATGCACAATGGAACAGGGAGGGAAAGGTCACTGAGTTCAGAAAATACATAAATAAATACTAAGAACCTACTGTAAGGATAGCGAAATCCAATAAAAAATGTCTGCCGCCAGTTGAACTTTCTTGCACATTCATTTTCACTTCACACCTATACCTGACTCACCCACAGAGATCGCAATCATAACAACACAGGGCTTTTACACCAAAAACATATTGCACGTATGACGCGTACATTCAAGCTGACCCTTAGGGATCATGTAGTTTGTGTTTCCCACTGTAGGAGTGTTGTTAGCAGGCAGTGCTTTCAGCAGCATTATCTTGATGGCCATCCATAGCTTCCGGTCTTGACCCATCAGTTCTGTGGATGTCTTCTGCAACATCCAATGGCTCAATGTCAGGATGGAGATGGATGTTGTAAGAGTCAGTGAGCTTCTCCATGTTCAGCCCAGGCTTGGTCACAACCAGGTTTGGTTTCCTTTCAGCATAGTGACCATCAAATTGCTCATTGACCAGTTGAATCATCAATGGCTTTCTCTGGACGTGGACACTTCTGATTTGCCGAGCAGTTGGTAGCCATCTGTCCACAGTGGGCTGGTCACAAAAGTAATCGGGATGAATCATGTTCTTGACGGGGTTTAGGACACAGAAATAACGTAACGTGGTTGGTTACACTTTTGGGGTCAGTTTGACAGATGGGGGGTGTCAGGCTGGAAGTGACGGTTTTGTCGTCCGACTGGCTGGCAAAGCGGAGAGAAGAACAATAAACGAAAAATAGTTCTGCAACAATCTTCTCTCGTGTCAATGTCAGTGTCAGGTCCTTCTGTCGCTCTCTTGTTGGGAGGTTGGGAACAACAAGAGACAATGCCGCCACCACTTCTTTTCAAGTCGGCCGACGAAGGAGGGAGAATGCGAAAAAGATCTTCTCCTCCCACTTTTGAATGAAAGTTTAGTGTCCTTTTGTCAATTGTTCAACCCACGATTTTTACTCGTCGACGTCACACTACGTATTAGTGAAGTTTAGCCTCACTACTGAGGATGAGGATGTACCTTGCTTGTCTGCATGTACGTACATAGTACGCACGAGATTCATTCAACACCAACCCACCACCCTGCCTGCCAAGAGGCCAAATGAACCCCAAACAATGTGTGACGTCGACATTAGGACCCGAAAACCACAACAAATGCCTGCTATGCTTTTTGTTGGCTAAAAATAAAGCCGGCTTGCCCAATACAAACAAGAAGTCAGCCCAGCTGCTGCAATATGACAATGGCAGACAAAATGACATCACGTCATTACTTCTCATATTCATTGACAAAGCAAAAGCACAACCCCATTGTCATTGTCAATGACAAAGCTACTCCAAGAGATGATGGCAAGTAGGTAGCCTGCGTGTTATTTATTTGGTTTTCGTTGAATTTCCAGATCCGTTATGACGGATAAATTCTGTAACCCGGAGCAGGTAGGCGGAGAAACGCGTCATATGCAAAACAAGCAGCCAAATTGCAAACAATGGGTGGGTACTATGTATGGGGCAAACCCGCCATAACAAAATCCGGCCACACCTACCGTATTTTTTGGGTGTAGCCTATATCCCCTAGTTTCGTCAAAGGACAGCTTGGGTGGCCGGGTTTACCCCACGCCCGCAGTATCCTACTGTGCCGATCGGCTAGACAGAGCATTATCAACGCCTTTTCTTTGCCTGTACTTGGAGGAAGGAAGAAATGATAGAATAATTTATTATTATTATTATTACGGTCAAAGATACTGTGTATTTGTTGTACACAAGAGGTGTTGAATAATCAGAGAATTGATAAGAACGTATCATACAAGAGTGCGAACCACTAACAAACATAACCGCGGTAAACATATACATACATACAGTGCTACAGCCCGTTCAGCGAGAATTGTCTCTGGACCATAGCCCGTGATGCGCCATTTACATGTACTCCCGCAGAATATAGGAATGCGGAGAATAATCCGTGAAGGAGTTTCGATTTGTCGCAGCAAGCACGAGAAACGCCCAAAAACACTTCTCACTGGTCGAACCATAGGCACACAACGGTGAAACAACGGCGATAAAAATGATCGCTTTCATCTGTACACAAGAAAGTAGAAACCCACGACACGTTGTGACCAACCAGAGATCCTGTATAGTACCTACACATGGACGCACCAAACTTTCAATTTTCCTCTTCAAACCTGCATAGTTTACGTAGGTACAAAGGTACTTAGTACATTTCGGTAGGAAAACAGCAGCTTCAAGTCGATACTCGATACCACCATTCGCTGACACCCCTCCCTCCCTACCCAACCTAATAAACGTACAAAAGTTGAACAAAACAGCTCTCGTTTGCAACGATACACAAGTACGTATCCTACATACACACCATCTACAGAATCCCCCGTCCATAATCTCAGATGGCCGCCTGGCCGCATACACCCCTTGCGGCCACCCTGCGGCCGTGGCCGCCCATAGCCGTGGGGTGGCTGCGGCCAGAAGTGGCCATGGCCGTAGCCGGGGTGGCCGCGAGGGGTGTATGCGGCCAGGCGGCCATCTGAGATTATGGACGGGGTTAAACCCTGCTGATACGATACGTACACGCAAAATAATACGGTCGCCTGCAGTTAGTTTCATTCAAATTGGCAGTGTTCTCGCTCAAGCACAGCAGTCTTGTCAGTTCAGTTGGTTGGGGACTGAGTGCGGTTATACGTATCCGTATCATCATATCACGTTGTTTCCGTTGGAGGAGACGGAGGGCGGGTGTAGACTGGCGCCGCTCTGCGTCTTCCCCGCCGTGCTCAGGGCGCCTGGGCGACTGCTGCTGCCGCTCGTCAACAGGCGCTCCACCATCGTACGTGCATACTTCAGTCGCGTCCTACACGTGTGGATACAAACACTGTACACATTAGGTACGCACACATGCACGAATACTATACAAACATGTGAACAGTGAACACGAACGCAGGTACGTACGCACACTCTATGTACAACCACATCACGAATGGTATGTGTACGTACGTAGTATGTACAAGTACAACCATGCATACACATGCACAAACAAACATCAGCACGGTTTCCAGGGTGGGAGTCTGTCAGTGGAGTTGTGCTGGAGCTGAAGTCTGGGGGCTGCCGCATACTCCCAGGAAAATTTTTTGACATACCCCCAGAATTTCCAGCATACCCCAGAAAAATTTTCGGCTGCCCCAATGAACGGTGTCCTTTCTCCTATGTTCACCTCGCGACACATAAATACACATACAGTACGTACACAATGTGATTCTCTTACGCCAGCTCCTGATTGCATCCAAAGCGTTCTAGGAGGGAGAAGCGGAAGGTGGAGTAGTTCTTATTCGGATCGATGTAGGTGGCTGCCGCCATCAACGGACACAGAATCAGCTTCGTGTGATCCTTGAAGAAGTTCACCTGCAAAAAACGTCCATGCATTCATCTCAAATCATTGAGCCATCCTCCAGCTTCTAACCACCTCATAAAATCTGCCATGAGATACAATACGTAATTGTTTGTGTAGTACAGTACAAACCAGTGTAGTACATTCGATTCGCACCTGCAGAGTTCCGTTGGTGAGATGAAGGACGATAGCGGATCTAGTGCGGAACCAGGTGCGGAGAAAGGGAAGACGCGCCAGCTCATCGCCCTCCTTCGGAACCATATTCGCCCCAGCCTAGAAAGGAAGGAACAACCTTTCATTAGTGATAGGGTAGTATGGGGTAAACCCGGCCACCTAAGCTACTTTTGAACTTGCTGTTTCAGCAAATGATGTACCCAGTAGCTCATTTGAAAGAAGAGAGTGCACGGATAAGGAATCGATTGAAATAATATTTGTTTCAATCAGTCCATTGATTGCGGAGATATGCAGCCCTGAATCTGAGGTGGCCGGATTTTCCCATGTCCAGGTTTGCCCCATAGTACCCTACTAGCTCTATTACTCCGTACGTACCAAAATGTAGCACATACGTAGTCTACTTACAGTATACTACTGTGTCGTATGCATGCATGGATGCACATACGTACCTTGAGAAGATGCTCGTTCATGTAGTTTCTGAAGTACTTGAGCAGGATGACCTTCTTGTTCAGCGCATCAGGCAGATTGCCGCCATCGTTCTCCATCGTGTAGTACGATTCCCGATTGTCCCTCTCCACATACTGCACTTGCCTGAAACACAGCCAACACTCACTGAAAGAAAACGACATGAATATTTCACATCAGAATGAATGCAATAATTATCAGTCTTCTCGCCTTTGAATAAGAAAAAAAAGCCTGCTACTTTATGTACAGTCAGGCAGTAGGAGCATGCATAGCTATGCCCATGTCACTCATACCACATGCGATTTTAACACCTACCCCAACTGCTCCTCACTGACGGTGAATGGTTGTGCAACTAGAATCATCCGACATACCTATTAGACCCCGCATAATAGTATATCCCATAACATGGGTTCTCCTCATTGATGGCGAACAATTACGCCACCGCGGTCAACCGAAATTAGTTAGGAGCAGTTCTGACTCGGGTAGGTGTTAATCAAAGTCGTTTGTTCTATTCTTCGCCCGGTATTTTCCTATTTCTCCTGCTTGTCACTCTTACGCTTATCATCAATCCTGCATGCGCCACGCCTAACGCCGCGCAATACCTCGCCGCGCCTTTACTCAATCTTCCGTTCGTGCTGATCCCACTATCAATCAAACGCCAGCCCAGTGCGCACGTACAGTCGGTTCGCTGGAGAGAAGCAACTCCGCCCCCTGAAAGCTGTTTTCCGCAGAATGCATGGATCCACACTCTCAAAACCGAGAAAAGAAAACCGACCATTCCGCGCAATACGGGCAAATGGCGTGCTTCTTCTTCTCTACAGCAGCCGACTACAGTGTACAGACTTACATAAACCCAAAGATGAAAACCTTAGAATAGGAAGAAACTATTCTCCACAGCAGGATCAAAGAAGTATGCAATAATAATGGTTACAACGGCGTTGCTAAGTCGGAACTCTACTCGGTGAAGCTAACAATACCGATGGCGATCGTCTTGCTGACCGATGCTGGCATCTGGTGCAAAGGCGCAAGGATTGGGCAGTCGCAGCAAACACGACGAAGCTGTCGTCGCGGCCATATGCAAATACCTGCAGGTCCCGTCGCAAAGCAATAACGAAGCGAGTCTTCAATCAGCCAATAATAACTACGCGGATGACAAAGAGAAGCGTGCGCTCGACAAACTGTGTCGCAAAGGTTAGCCTGATAAGAAATAAATAAAATAATATAAGAAAAACCAAACAAAAGCGCTCCGAGTCGTGATTCGGGAAGTGCAGGATGATTTGTAGACCTCTGCTTTGTGATGGACCGCACAGCGGTCAACGCCGCTGTACATAAAGCATGGCGAAAGCGTGGACGTGTTCCATTTCAGGGCCAAAGTACGGTCCATTTGATGTGTCCATGCTTGCGCCATACTTTGTACATGTAGGTCCATCACGAAACGGATTTCTAAAATATAATCCTGCACTTCCTTATTCACGACCCAGGGTATTATAATAGATAGTCGCGCATAGTGGTGTACTGTATGTGCGGATGAACAGGTTTCTGTGGCGTAAACATGCGAATTTAGCCATTTAGGCCATAGCAAACGATCGGAAGAGCGGCTTCCCGTCCCAGCAATTCCGAACAAACGACACTACGCCAAACCTGGGTTCATTCGCTTTGGAAATAAACAAAATTATCTCTGCAATATACAGGGTGTCCCGAAATAAACCGGCCACCCTTCCGGGCATGTAACTCTGGAACGACACTTGAGATTTTCATGCGGTTTTTTTATCTGGTAGCCAAGGCTTTAACTGAGATCTGTACAAAATTTTAGCTTCGTACGCCCTGTGGAAGGTGCTCAAACAGGGCAATTCCACACCAAAACAGTAAGGTGTTGTCCATGACCATCTCCGATTTCGTCGTAATTTTGCAAGTTAGTAGTACCAGATAGGCCAACCTTCCATGTAAAATTTTAGGCCGCAGCTCCAAGCGGTTCCAGAGTATGACCCCACAAAGGTCAGGGTTTGGAGCCACTTTGGCCGTAAGCTGGCAATGTTCAAAGTGGATTATCTCAACTTCAAAAGGAAGAATAATAGCTTATGGGGTATCATTCGAAAGCTCTTGACCTGCTCTTTCAGATTGGCTTACAAAAATTTTGGCTACCTATAACCCTTTAGGAGCTACATTCAATCAAAAACTGTATGTTTCATTTTCTCAAAAAGCCCATCTC
>JASAMW010004944.1:0-13675 GCA_030247985.1 Epsilonema sp. ZAB3_2
CTACTGTGCTGGCTGCGTTCGCAATGCTTCTCGCAATTACTCGCGATCAGTTTCGAGCAGTTCCCGATCATATTGTAAACGCTTCGCAATCAAATGCGAGCACGTTCGCTCCGTCGGAGAAAAAAAGGAAAGTCGAAAGAAAAAGGAACGGAAACGCAGGAAGAAATAAGACAGTGGGGCCTATTCATTCAAGCAAAACAATTCCAAAGCAAAAGCATGGTTTTATAGCCAAATTTTCTGCACAAAACGAGGCTTCATAGCAAATATGCGCTGGGTATTTTAGAAACAAAGTGAAGGAACAGTCCAAAGTCCAGCAAATCAAGTAGGAACATAGGCCTACCTGCCTGCCTATAAGTCTGGCCAGAGAGAGTTCGTTGGGATGGGACTCAAGTCGTACTGTGTAGTTTGCATGTACTTCTGCTAAATAGGAGTAGGTACAAGATGCAAGGTCAGAAATTCATGTTTGTGAATCTATTTCATGCAACGCGCCTTGAATGCCATAGCGAACTCTACTGGCCAGACTATAGTGCGTTCAGGTCCTCTGTTTCTCTCTAAAATTGTGGCCTACAAAGACTTGCAGAGATTTCCAAACTGGCGCAAGACATTTTCGCATCAATAGCGCAGATTTTCGCATCAATAGCACCATGCATTTTTGTGCTATTGCTCGCGAAAAGCTTGTGCGCGACTTCAGAAATTATCGCATTCTCTTAGTGCACAGACTATAGTAGGTGGGCTCTGAAAATCCTTGGTAGGCCCGAGTGAATTCCTCCTGGCTGGGCGGCCACTGACACACCTATACTCTGGAAAGGAAAAAGAATGAATGAAATAAAATATGCGTTTTAAATTCATTTGCAAGCCATATCGTAGCACATGACAGTCACATGTTGTGTTTGCAATTGCATTGCATCTTGCATTGCATCCGTATTTGAACGAATAAAAACATTCGTGCTTTCACATGCCTGGCAGATTGTTGCCCGTTTCCTTCTTCTCATGCCCTGAATCACCCCTATTCCCGGTATGTTTCGCTTATTGTTCCTGTTTCCCTATGAAAACTTTCCTTTCCTCTCCTTTCCTCTTCTTTTGTTTTGTTTTCCTCCCAAAATTATGTTGCTCGCAATCGATCGAAATTGTTCGCGATCAATTGCGAGCAGTTTGCAATCTTTTCGCAACTGCTCTCCGATTGGTCGGGACCGCTCGCGATTGCGTGCGAGCACTCATTTTTTCGCGAGAAAGCATTCCGACCGCAGCCAGCACAGTATTGCAAATTTGAGCGCGAGCGGGGCAGTCTTTGAAGCGATCTTTGCAGTGTCCGCCACAACCCCAACAACTGCCGGAAGCGGAAGGTGCGCTCTGTCTTGCAGGTGCACTGCCTCGTCCGCCAATCTGTTTTTTGAGCGCGCCGACGCTCGGTTGGCTGGAGGAGTGAGGAGTCAGCGCTGAAGACTCCTTTTTCGCCGTTTCGTGTGCGCGGAGAATGGTAAGAGTTTTCGACAGGGTCAAGTCTTTTTCAGCCAACAGTAGCTGCTGTACAAAAGTGTCCCTGCAGCCAATGATGAGTTGATGCATGAGATGCCTATCCGTCTCTCGAAATGCGCAGTCCGCCGATAGGGTACAGAGAGCGGAATGGAACTCATCAATCGATTCTTCCGGTTCCTGGTGCCGGCGTTGAAAGTCAAACCAAGCTTTTGCGGTTGTGCGACGAGGTTTGAACCGTTCCTGTGCTGCTGTTTTCAGACCTTCGAAATCATGAGCGGCGATAAGCGCATCCACAGATGAGTCCATGGAAAGGAGACGTGCTCCTTCGACGCCCAAATAGCTCAGAAATAAATCGGAGGCCAATTTTTTGTCCAACATCTCTTTTCCAGCTGCGTGCAGAGTGGTGGATAGATACAAGGTGAATGCTTTGAGCCAAGCATCCCAGTCCGGTGCAACATCAGAAGAGGTGTCAAGATACGTTTTCGGTGGAGGGATGTGGAATTTGACGGTGGACGTTGCTGGAGCAGCAGCAGCAGCAGCAGCAGGTGGATCAGGATCCGGCATGTTCGAATGCAAATAAGGCGTCGCCAATGCTGTATACGAAGCTACGTAGGTACTGTAGTGTATACGATGTACGCTTTGCTGAGTTGATACGAAGATAATAGCGATGCTTGCTAGGCTCACTGACTTCGTACTGTGATTGTACTCTCTACTTAGTACGTAAGAGAAAATCAAGCCAACCACTTTCAGCCCGTACAAAACCTTATTATCCCAACGATAGCAAAATACTCTTGCAGAAAGATTGCATGAATCATGTGAGAGCAAAAACATGTTGTGCCACATTTCAGTAGGTGGATGCTATGAAATGCTATGTCTAGCCAAGTATCTGTATCCTTGACGCCATTGCAAAATGTCAGCGTAAGCCTTGTGGGCAGGGGTGTAGGTACACACCACAATACACTCTACGTACTGTCACCCAAACACTGGAACACTAACACTCTGGAACACTGGAACACTCGAACACTTTGAACTATGCATTCAGACAGTCTGGGGGCAAAGCCCACTCCGCCTAGACTCCCACCATACACAACAACGGCCGACCAACGTACTACGTACCGGCCTGCCCCACAGTTGCTAACTCAACTGCGCGACCAATACACTCTACGTACTGTCACCCAAACACTGGAACACTAACACTCTGGAACACTGGAACACTCGAACACTTTGAACTATGCATTCAGACATTCTGGGGGCATAGCCCACTCCGCCTAGACTCCCACCATACACAACGACGGCCGACCAACGTGTACGTACCGGCCTGCCCCACAGTTGCTAACTCAACTGCGCGACCAATACACTCTACGTACTGTCACCCAAACACTGGAACACTAACACTCTGGAACACTGGAACACTCGAACACTCTGAACCGTGCATGCAGACAGTCTGGGGGCATAGCCCACTCCGCCTAGACTCCCACCATACACAACGACGGCCGACCAACGTACTACGTACCGGCCTGCCCCACAGTTGCTAACTCAACTGCGCGACCAATACACTCTACGTACTGTCACCCAAACACTGGAACACTAACACTCTGGAACACTCGAACACTCTGAACCGTGCATGCAGACAGTTTGGGGGCAAAGCCCACTCCGCCTAGACTCCTACCATACACCACGACAGCATGCCGACCGACGTACCACCCACATAACCGCCCACCCCACAGTTGCTAACTCACCTGTATGACCAACATACTCTATGTACTGTCAGCCAAACACTGGAACATTACCGCTGTGGAACACTGGAACACTCGAACACTCTGAACCGTACAATCACGTACGTAATCCACCAATCGGCCCCTCAAACCACGACACCAGCACATACACACGCATGTCGCCCTCCTTACACATGTATATGCCACAATCACGTACGCGTAGTACCAAACTGCTAAAGGGGGAAAAATTTAGAGTACCAAAAGGGAAAAGGGCCGCCATGTTATATTCCGCAGCCGTTGAGCAGTAGAGATACTATGTGATGTACATACATACGTACGTAGTACCTTACGTACTATACATAGGTAGAGGCAGCTTGCCCAGCAAACGCGCGGCGGTTGCGGGATGACACAAAATGTTTGAAGAACCATGCTGTACGCGGTGTGCGTGCTGCTGCAACGCGATAGATAAAAGAACAATCCCATCAGTTGGAGAAAGCGTTCTCTGTCCTCTTATGCGCTCTTTGCCGTTCCAGAAGCGGCCCGGCGGAGACACCTGTAAGTCATCGACCACCACCACTCGCCCCGCGTATACTTCAACATAGAAAGCCGAAAAGCACGCCAAGCTTATTGGCGACAAGGGCGCTGCTAGTGTGCACGGCAATATATCCAGCAAGCGTATTCGAAGCAGGCGAAGGCATCTTTGTGTGCCAGCAGGCCTGCGCCTACTTACGTACACACGTACTTACGTACATAGTATGTACATACTGTACGTAGTGAAGTACTGAGTTTGTAAGCAAACGCCACGACGGAGTAGCCACTCCGCTCGCCTAGCAGTCGTCCACGCATGATGTCAAAGCGAGTAGTAGAATAGGCGCCGCTGCTGAAAACTAAGACAGAGAGCTTCTGGAAGGGTAAGCTGGGGAAATTCGGGAAACTGTGAGAAGAAAAGCTGCACTTGCTGAAAGAAAGTGGAAGGCGTGACAACACGGATGTCAGTTCAACGTGCAAGCATGTGCTGCATGCGTAGATAATAGGCCTATATTGAGGAAATTCGCAACGCAACGTGCATGCGATACGTATTTGCCCCATGTCACCCTTACAGTATGTGTTTGCGTAGCGGAAAAAGTCCATTGTCCTGTCCCATCCTGTGTTGTCCGACAGTGTAATTCGTATTTTTCTGCCTTCTCGAAGTCTCTACGAATATAAACGGGTGATGGGATGGCATGGCACGTTTCTTTGTCCATCCTGTCCTCTGCTTCATTGAGTTTTGGTGTCGTGCAGCTAATAGGCGCTTGACAGTAGAAGGCGAAGCACTTTCTTCTGCTGCGCTGCCTTGCATACGCCGCTCTGTGTTCCCTGTATCCTGACCGTTAATTTCAAGCCATCAGCGGTGCTGCGCGCTTTAAAGCTCATTCATAGCCATCCCATCCGCCAGCCAGTTCTTGACCCGATATCCTAGTCTTGCGAAGCTGCCTCACTCCTTTATTGTGGCTTGTATTCACACGTGTACGTATGTGTGCATGTAGGTAGGTACCTGTACATAGGTACCTTACCTAGTACCTACTACTGTATGTACGTACGTACGCTACGCAGTGAAATTAGGCTTTATTTATTAGCTCTATTCTACTTGAGCACTGGCCATTCTCATTCACATTTCGTCAACAAGTGAAGTGTACGGTACGTAGACAATACTGACACAGGTGTTTGTGGCTTCGACGAAACGTAATGCATTGTTACGCTGGGCTCTGATGTAGGGTGTCGCCATGTACGTATAAGTACATTATGTGGCCTTTGCATATTTGCTCTTTGAGGGCCGCGCCCGTTGTACAATGCGATATTCGTACATACGTAACTTAGTAGTGGTGTGTCGGGCCGAAGAAGCATCAAAAGTAATGCAGATTGCGTCTGGGTGATATTATTTCTATTCAGCCGCGTCTTCTCCCGTTATTTACGACTGTCGTTTTGTCGTGTAAGTGTGTGGAGTGTCGGTCGAGCCGGAATGAACCACATCTGAGAATTTTCGCTCCATGAGTACATAGGAAATGCAAAGTACCCTGTTCTGTAACATGTCGTTCTTTGTTTATCCGGTACTGTACTGTTCCGTTCCGTTACTATGGCCATGGTGCTTTTACAGAAACGGTTGCCGTTGTCATAGTAGCGCATGCTGCTTGCTCCGATTTTACCTTTTGCAGTACTGCTGATTGATTGAGTTGCCGTTTACGTACTGTAGGTACGTATGTAGTGTAGTGTACCTACTTGACACAATATTCTGTAATCTGTAGTGCTTGGAGCAATGAAGCGCTGGTTTCGACAGTTCCTTCTGGTGCTCAAGAAAAATGTCAAGCTACGCATTCGGAGTCCCGTAAGGCTGCGATAAATGAAAAATATACATACTGCACCTACGTACGGTACATGCCATTACATGTGTACATATTAAGGCCTGTTGTACTTGTGGTTCGATCGACTTACACAGTACATACGTACAACATACTGTATTTACCGTAACACTATACACTACGTCACACCTGCAACAAAGGTTTACGTTTTTCCATAGCGACGATCTCCTGCTTTTTTCAGATCATCTTCTGTCTGGAGCTGTTCTGGCCAGCTTTCGTGTTTTCTGGCGCTGTCCTTCTTCGTTACTTGACGTTTCCAGCGAACAGGAATGGCTCTTGCCACTTCGCGCCCACCGCCCTTCCTTCCGCCGGCGTCCTGCCCTTCCTACAGTCTTTCCTCTGCAACCTCGGCGACTCCTGCCTCAATCGCACCCAGCTCACGGATCACGCAGCACTGTACAAAAGAGCAGAGTAAGTGACGCGTCCGTGTATAATTGCAATAGAGTCTGTCACCCCTCTTCTTTACAATACCGCGTACATACGCACGCTAGTATCAAAAATACACGTAGTATATTTTACGTCCCAGAGTAGATTTGCGTTTGCCGTCTTTCTTAAATTCGGTATCATTGACAAATTTTTTCGTATCCCTTGGAAGAGCTGTCAAGCTGGTCTTGACTCGTTCATAGAAAGAAATCACTTATTGCATGTGTACGTAACGTATAGTATAACGAGGAGTTCAGTGCACTCTCCTTGGTTGTTCTAGGATCAGCAAATACACGGCTCATTTCCAGCCGCTAGTGCAGGATCGGAGTGCTGGTCGGGTTCTCAGGGATCTACCGTACACCGTGTCCCTGATCGAGTCATTTCGAGACAATTTAGAGCGCGAGGATGTTCGAGGACTCATTGGTAATTGTATTTACCTGTGTTTCTGAATGCTTTAATTTATTTTTAGAAAAATGTAGTGCTTTTTTGCACACCCATTGATTGAATTCTTGCAGATCACAACTTTACCCTTTCGGAATTTGTAAAGGATCCAGCGGGGTTTCGAGACTTCTTGGTGATTCAGCAGCAGCTACTATCTGAAAATGTGGCAGATGTCCTGTTGCGGTCTAGTGTCAATGTTTCACAGGTACAGCATGCATGATACAGTACGAACATGATGCAGGATGCTGCAGTGCGTACAGTACAGGTATACATGTACAGTACGTTCATAGAGAGGTTGGTCATTGGAAGTACGCATATTTGTGCTCACGTACCTATGTGCTCACTCACTAAACGACTCAGAACGTATACGGTGGTACGTATAATCTTTGTCATAGGGCTTGTTCTTGTTGGATGACCCATGACAGACTATATGGCAATCGTGCTATTATCGCGCTTGCTTTGAACAAACGTAGCGGGCTTTTTGCAAATTGCAATACTACAATGAGGTTGAATGGTGCACAACGCAGAATAGTGGTCGATGTGAAGTGAATAGTGAAGCAAGCTTACGGGGGAGCTTAGGTGGTTGGTTTCGTAGGTAGGTACAGTATAGGTATGCTAATGAAATGATAGGTAGTACGTAGTACGTACGTACTACTTACGTACTATTTTACTGTACGTACGTAACGTACCCGCATGCGCATCGCACAATACGTGAGGCTGGCGACAACACGGGCATATTTGCTTTTGTCTCAGCCGCAACACCTTGATTTTGAATCCCTTTACTGGCCAAGTGCATTGTTGGCGATGTTTGTGATGCATTTGTCAGTTATTTACTCGCTTGTCTCTGAGAAAGGACAACATCATCACCTGGTTATCTTTGGCAATAATGTCGCTGCGTGCTTCCGGAGAATTCAAAAAAGTGGGCCGCGAAGCTTCTTGGCGAAATCAGAAGCGTATCTAAGTACATGTACGTACAGTAGCTGAAACTCATTGCCGAGCACAATGGACACTAGAGCAACAATGTAATGTACGTATTCACATTTAGACTGAATGATTATGCGGGTGCGTACGTACGTACGCACTGTACACACTGTAGAGCCGGCTAGGTACATAACGATACCAAGTATGTATGTACGTTTACTCCGGTCGCTGTGGCTTTATGTACATACACTCGTTGCGCATTTAGAGCTGCTTATGCTGTAAGCGTTCGTGAGATAAACAAAAACAATTAGCTCAACTATCGACGACGGACAGCGACGACTCGAGTGGACATTCCTGCCCGTGTGCAAGCGCCTTCTGCTTTTCGCTCCACCAAGTTTCTGTGCGCAATAGTAATGTGCACGCACACCTACTATGACAGCAGAGCGTAGGGCAATCTTACGGCCCGAATTGACTATTGAAGAAGTGCCGGAGTCGTGGACAAGAGTACATAGCTAAGGTACGTACGTTTACGTACGCGCGCCCAGAAAAGTAGCAATCAGCCTGCGGTGCTTCTTCAGTGCCCATTGAACACTTCTGTGTACGCTGAACGTGGGGTGGGGGAAGTTGAGTGGCATAATCAAGCGCGGAGAAACGCGGGAAAGCATGGACAACAAAGAGAGGACAGTTATAATATTCGAAAATTCGCAATAGTGGATTCTGATTTCTGAAGGCGTTTCTGAGGGTTTTCTGAGGTTGGCTTGGCATGCACTTCTTCTGAGGTTGTACTGAACACGAGTTTTACTGAACGTTCAGTACAAACTACAAGTTCAGAAGAACCTCAGAAGAAGTGCATGCCAACCTCAGAACAGGGAAACTCATGGGTACATATTTACATACAGTACAGTACAGTGTATTGTGTATCTTTTCAGTTGTTTTTTCTCAAGAAAGCTCCGAGTTTCAAGGAGGTTGCTTGCGACGAACGCGAGTTGCGGCAGTTTCTTCGCGTATCGCCGGATCAGCTAAACGCAACTCTGTCAGCACTGTGTCGACTGTCAGACGAGGACTTGGACGTCATTCGGGCTGAAATCGAGCTGCAGTTCGATGCACCGAAACTCATACGCATGGTATACTGTACATACGCATGACAGAAAACGCTCTAAATTAAATACGGTACACACAGCGCTTTCTTACTACCCTATTCTACAGTGCATAATGTACTGAGTAGTGATGTTTTAGTACTAAGACTAAGACTAAAATGTTTTAGTACTAAAGCAAGTTTGAGCTTTAGTACTAAGACTAAAACTAAGACTAAAATCAAGTCAGGTGGCTAAGACTAAAACTAAAATTGAAGCCCGGCTAAAATCAGTTTTAGTCTTTAGCCGGGTACTAATTTGAGCATCTTTTTACAGTAGCCACTAGCCACAACTGTAAAAACAGCAAAAATTACCAAACTCCAATATTGCAGTGCTAGATTTCTGCATATTTTGATTTAGAGTCAATGTGAGCGTTACAAAGAGTGACCAAATCATTGAATAATGCATTATGAGCATGTATACAAGAAGTGATTATTCAGGAATTTGGCTCATATCTCTACTAGTTTGTCCGGCTAAGGCTAAAACTAAAATGTTTTAGTACTAAAGCAAGTTTGACCTTTAGTACTAAGGCTAAGACTAAAATCAAGTTGAGCTTTAGTACTAATACTAAGACTAAACTAAAATCAAAAATGGCCCGGCTAAAACATCACTAGTACTGAGCAGTGATGTCAGAGTAAAAATTAAAGTTACTTTACTCGAGTTACTCGGCCGATTTTGGGCTGAGTTACTTTACTTTACTTTACTCGGCGCAAAATTCCCTTACTCGATTTTACTTTTACTCAGTCATAATGACAGGTTACTCGAGTAAATTTGCCACTCGCCAAGTAAGTAAAATTTCTACTCGAGTAAAATGTCCACGTCCTCTCAGTACTTACTCGAGTAAATTACTCGAGTAAACACCACTGATGTCAACTCGGTCTTCAGGAAAAACGGGTAAAGTAAAGTAAATTACCCGGGTATGCCCTAGCCCGGGTAAAGTAAAGTAAATTTACCCGGCTCCTGTCAAATCGGGTAAAGTAAAGCCATATGACGCATTTTACCCGGGTAAAATCGGGTAAGTATTGGAATTATTTTTTAGTACTAAAAAGTTAGCAATAGCTCGGCCTATGTAGTTTTTCTGTGTCACTGTTTCATTCGATCGTTTGCACTAAATTTCCCAGGTTTTTCATCAACGGACCTGTCACTGTTGAATATCGCAGTAGCTTGCCACTACGCTAGATCCCGCATACATTACTTACCAACATGCATTGCACAGTATATTCATCGACACCGTCATTTTGCCTGACCGTAAGTGAGCTATTACCCTACGTACATACATACTGTGCCATACATACATACGTACATACATACGAGGTATGTACATACATACTATGTACATTACATAACATTAGATACGTATGCGCGAATGAACGAACATTGAAGTGCCGCTTCGTGCGTTGTCATCTCCGCCTCGAGGAAGGAATTAGATGTGCGCGAGTGCTGAGCTGCATAGAGCGCAAGCTTTACCCGAGTACGTTTACCTGGGTAAGTACTGAGCAAGTATGTGCCGAGTAAATCGGGTAAGCACTGGCCATACTTACCCGCACTTCCAGCATTTTTACCCGGGTAAGCGTCCACACTGCCGGGTACCGGTAAACCTTACCCGATAAGTCATTACGTCGGGTAAAGTAAAGTAAATTTACCCGGCCCAAAATTGGCCATTTTACCCGGGTAAAGTACCGGTAAATTTTACTCTGACATCAGTGGTAAACACAGGCATAGGCGTACATTCAAGCATAAAATTCTTACACGAACGGCAAGCCAAGAATCCAAGCGATCTGATTGGCAAAAGTTCACCGTAAATTTATGCGACTCCAACAGCGTCTGATGCCCAATTGCATTGGAACGTCAATTTTTGACATGGTGAATGTTGTGGCAAGCTGGTATTGCGATTATTACAGGTCATGGTACGTATAAATTTTACTCGAGTAACTCTCCCATTTATGCTTTACTTTACTCGGTTAGGCTATGAACTGAGTAAATTTACTCAACTTTACTCGGAACCCTACCCTGCTGAGTAATTTTACTTTACTTTACTCTTTTCAAAAATGTCCGAGTTGACATCACTGGTACTGAGTAAGTATGCTTCTAAGACCCAGGGACGTGAATGAAGATGATGATAGTGCGGGGTAATTCGGGACACATCACTTTTTTACTCAAATGGAGATGGGAAAACCCCAGCATATACAGATTTTGAAACAACCACCAGATGGCAAAGCGCACAGGGATAGTTTTCTTTTTCATGAGCAATTTTCCAAAATCAATGGAAATATGTAGATTGCGGTGGCCGAGCGCGCGCTCTGTGTCGTGCCTTTTGGAAGTAAAGCTCACATCACCATTGTCAATCGATAATAATTCTCTCTATTGCAGTCTGCAACCTTGCCCAGCTTGTTTGGCGATCACAACACGTCTACGGCGCTGGAAGACGTGGCTGAGATGGTAGAAATATTGGGCAGCACTAACTCCTTACGCAATCTCACTGATCTGATCCCGATGTTCGCGAATTTCTCCGACAGTTTGCCGGATTTGTGGCGAGTATTCGCGAATGCTCAGTCGGGAGATTTGGACCTTGAGTTGGTGGACGCCGTTTTGCGAGACTTCGGCGCGTTTCTCTCCGATGAAATGGATGGGCCGGAGGGCGTCGGGAATATCAGAAATGTCGTGACTTTCGCCAACGAAATGCTGGCCTGGATTCGCTTCAACTATGATGGCAGAGCAACGTCCGGTGGTAAAGAAATACAGTACAGTACGTGTACACTACACTACTGTATGCATATTCGCCTTGCCCCATAAAAGGAGGTGCCGTTTTCGCCCTCCTTGCCGATTTTTGAGCTGCAGTTAGCAAACGCGTAAATAAAGCCGAAGCAATTACTTTTTCAAAAAGATACCAAAATTGCAAAAAGAAATTTCTTCGGCGTGCTTTGCGCGTTTGCTAACTGCAGCTCAAAAATCGGCGAGGAGGGCGAAAACGGCACCTCCTCTTATGGGGCAAGGCGAATACAGTACCGTACGAACCTACCTACTATAGTACTACACGTACGTACGGTACTTATGTACGGTACTTATGTACTTATGTACGTACGGTACTTTCCGAATTTTTCTATTGAAGGTAGCAAACTGCAGCTGAAATATTTGTTCGCGGAAGACTCCAGCTTACCAAAGATGTTTCATTCAATACCAGGGCATTATTCGCCGGACTTGGCCCATGCTTTAGCTGCGGCGGATGTTCCGTCTCAACAGGTTGATGCGTTTACAACTGTACTTTGCAGTTACTCCATAGAATAGTTTTGCCGGCATTGTTCGTTTATGTTGAAAAATGGAAAAAGTGAACATTTTTGGTACATATATATATTGCGGCTTAAACTTATCGACATTTTTAACCGCTTTGCGCTACGGTTGGCTATGTAGATCCTGAGATATAAAATGCGTGCCGAATGATGAAAAAATTTATACTATAGTTGAAAGTTGCGCGAATGCAAGCGTCTCATTTTAGATCCAACGCATCATACAGATCAGAACAGTGGAAGATTTGAAGCAGTTTTTCTGTCCCACTGGCAGTGGCGGAGGTGTTGTAGGACCGTTTGCTGGATTAACGCCAGTACGCCCAGTCCAAGTGCGATTGCGAACCTTCAGGCCAACTTCTGTTCCAGCGACTATCAGACCTGGGACCGACTTTTGCGACACGTCAACCTGACACGGTTCCTGAATCAGGGTAATAGCAAGACCTTCTGTCTCCAGCATGCGTTTATTATTTATACCGTCAATATTGGTGTCGCAACGGCTGGGCAAAGCCTCATACGTCCTACAGCACTGAAGCATAGGGAGTTTTGTTCATTTTGGGAGTCTAAAAATGGACAACCGGTATGCGCTCGCTTATTCTCCGCTCTCGTTCAAAATCAGCATACGAGCCTTGGTTTTACCTCCACGATTCGTATGACTTGGTAGATAAAATATAAATAAATACTGCTCGGTCGATCGGGAAACGCGATATCTGGCATTGCATTGCACTGCAATAAAAATAGGGTGTGGTGTGACTGACTGCATATACGTACCTGGTACCTACAGATGTACGTTCCGTATGTAGGTAACGTATGTTATGTTGTACGTATTTTACAAGGCTTGTTGTTTAGGCTAAATTGTACTCGGATTCGCGGAAATATCATGGGATGGATTGGGCCAAAGTGACGGAGGACGCTGGCGACTTTGTCAGTATGCCGCGCGGCGTTTTGGAGCGCGTGCTGCACTTCGCCAATACCGTACGGCTGGATCCCATCTGGAAAGGCCTGAAACGCTTGCAAGATGAGCCGATGAAGGATAAGCAACTCGTCGGCTTCATCTCCGACACTCTCCGCTCAGCTGACGGTGTGCTTAGCGCCGCCTTCGGTCCGACCAACGCATTCCTTCGGCAACTGCGACTTAGCGCCGGTCAGTACACGCTGCTGTACCGGTGGATGACCGAAACTCTGCGCAGATTCGATACGGTACCGTTGACGTTGGGCGGCATGTTTGACGAGAACTACGCCGTAACCGTTAACGAACTGATGACGGAAATCGTGCCGCGTTACCTGCCGACGTTCGTTAAAGCGTCCAGCGCGCGCTCCGTCCTCAATCTGTCGTCATCGTCAGCCAGCGGCAACGTCAGCGGTGACCTCGGCTCAATATGCGCGGATGGAAATTTCGCCCAAGCGTTCCACTTTGACGACGACATCGAGTACGATAAGTTGGCGGATATTTTGGACGCGCTGTGCCGGCTGGACCAGAAACGGCTGGCCAGTGAGCTGAAGAGGAAGTTTGACGTGGACGAGCTGACCAGAGATATTATGCGACAAAGCGCGAGCAAAGGAGATGACGAGGACTACTATTCTTTGCAAACCGCCTTTCGAGCTGGCCACCAGATGAACGTGGCCATGGCTGACACTCTGCAGCGATGGCGCGCAGCCCTGGAGTCTGCAGATGTGGACTGGACACAGCTGAAAGGACTCATCGCCGGCTTGCAGTCTGGAAAATTTGGAAATATTGCTCTGGGGCAAAACAGGTATGCATGAGTTATAAAGTGTACTGTACATACATACACCTACATACGGTATACCTATGTATACCTACATACCTACAATATGTACTGTACAATATGGCGTCCTGGCCTGCATGTTCAGTTTATGCTGTGCCCTTG
>JASAMW010004946.1:0-18759 GCA_030247985.1 Epsilonema sp. ZAB3_2
GGGATTTATCGCAAAGAGCGCGTCCATCTTGTTTTTTCGTCGCAAATTTCTTTTGCGGATTTCCCTGCAGCAGCAGCGACGATTCCGCTAAAACCGAAGCCGGATAGCTTTTTGGAGGCGACTCAAAAAATCTTCGAGAATACAAAGCGCGCAAGCCGAACAAGATATTATAAAAGACAGGTAAGAAGAAATCGACTTCTGCACGTTTGCTTATCGTTGTAAGTTGCAGAACATTCCTGCTTTGTCATTAGGCCAAATCTGGGCTAAAGATGCGTCCGCGTCGGAGAGCGAAAAAAATAGAAACGGAACAAGTAGGAGGCGAAGGAGGAGGAGCAGAAGAAAACACAGGAGAACAGGAACAGCCGCAATTGATAAGCGTTGATAAACCAGTGATAGAAGAAGGAGAAGGAGAGCAAGAGCCAGCTCAGCAGCAAGATGTGGTTGTGGATGTGTACAGTGAGGAAGGGGCACAGGTGCAGGGACAGGCCAAGAGACGCGGCATCAAAAGAAGAAGAATGCAACAAGAAGGTAAGAGAAGAAATGATGGGCACAAGATGTGGGGGAAAATGGATTCTTGATTCAAGCCTGTTCTTTCTAACTTTCTAATTCTCATCCACTGTCCGGTTTATCCCATTACAACCCTTCGCGAAGCGACTATAGTCTGTCCAAAGAGAGTTCGGGTTTAGCCCGAGCTGCGCAGTTGCATGTACTCTTGCAATACAGGAGTACTTGAAGCACGGATTGAAATCTGCACTTGACTTTCTGTTTTACGCAAAACGACTAGGGATGTCTTTTGCCGCGTTCACCAGACGTCCGTAAATCCGTACGTCCGTCTGTTCGTCAACCCGTAACGTGCGTGTCCGTCCGTCCGTCAACCAAACCCCACGTCAACCGTATACGGGTTGACAGACGGACGTACGGATTTGATTTACGGACGTCTGGTGAACGCGGCATTGGTGGTCAGATGTGTGTACCCACCTATCTACGCATCTGCAGTTAGTGTTCGACTTTTTTAAAAAGCGTTCGTTAGTGTTCGCTTCAAAGCGTATTCCTCTTGTCTTCTGTTGCAGTTGAAGGACTAGGCGAGGAGATGCTGAATGATCTGGCTGACGGAGATCGTCACGAGTGTCCGGAGTGCGGCTACGTGTTCAGTCACGCCTCCAGTCTGTCGCGTCACATCTCCACCTTCCATCCCGACCTGAAAGCCAGAAACGCTGCACGCACTCCCACCTCCAGCGTCCAGTGTCTCGAGGACGAATGCGAAACATTCATCGGAAGGTACCTGAGCACTCCATGTATTGTATGTACATACGAATGTGTGCGGTGGTGTACAGCACTGCAGGGTTATGCCGCGTTCACCAGACGTCCCTGGTGAACGCGGATTACTCATTTTGTAGTAGTACACGTAGGCTTGATATGTCACATGGATGGCGTTACGGTACTGGTACTATGGGGGTAAACCCGGCCACCTAAGCTTCTTTGAACTTGCCGTTTCTCAATCGGTCCATTGGTTGCTGAGATATGCAGCCCTGAAATTTAGGTGACCGGATTTTCCCATGACCGGGTTTACCCCCACAGTACCCTATAGTATTGTGTATGTATGGTATGGTGCTGTGCTGTTTTAGGACGATCACAGATTTGCGTCGCCATTTGGAGGAAGAGCATGGGAAGCAGTTTACAATGCTGCAGCGCAACTTCGAGAACTGGGACGAGTTTCTGGAGTGGAAGAACACACTGGAGAACTGGCTGAGTGTCAACTTCGTGGAACCCCGAGGAGGCACCGAGAATCTACAACACCAAATCAAGTAGGCCTACGTATTTGTACGCCCATGCTGCGTAGCAAACTACGGTCGTTCGTGGACAAGGGTTTGGCATCTGGCCAAAAAAACGCTATGAAATATAGTCCTTACTGCGAAGTTTGCATAAAAAGAGGTGGAGTACTTGAAGCATGGACAGAAATCCGCATTTGTCTTCTATTTTACACAACACCGATGGGATTCGTAAAACCCATTATAATGGAAAATCTAAACCACGCCATCCACACACAGAAACAATCACGTAGCGCGTAAACGGTCTTCTGTTGCTTGTTGGCGTGATTGTTTGTGTGCGTGTGTGGATGGTGTGCTTTAGATTCCTCATTATAATGGGTTTTACGAAACCCATTACAAATGAGTCAGTAGCGCGCTACACACGTGGTGAGTAAACTACCGGTGAGTTTGAACTTCGAGTTTTATTTTTCGTGTAGAACATTCTCGCTTGCTCCCAAGCGCAAAATTTTTCTCACTTGTTCACACGACGGTGAGTTTCAAACTCACGGTGAATTCACCGGACTCCCTATGCTTCATCGCATACTTACGGGGAATTCCCCGTGAGTTTACTCTCCACGTGTGTAGCGCGCTAGTGTGTCTCCTTCGTTTACGCTGTGTGCTCCATTCTTCCCCTAAGCCGAATTATATATTTTTGATTGTGTCTTCTTCTCTCAGGACGTACGTGTGCAACCGATCGGGCCACTACCGTCCCACGGGCACGGGTCGACGTCGCTCCAAGGCGCAGGGCAGTGTGAAGACGGGACGCGCTTGCACGGCAACCATGCGCGCCAAAAGGGACAAGTACTTTGGGGACGTGACGGTGGAAGCCTGTCTGGACCACTACGGACACGACATCAGTCTGGAGCACATACGCATTCCGAAGCTGGAGAGAGAGCGCATCGCCAGTCGCATCCGCATGGGCGTACCCATGGAGCGCATTCTCAAGGTAGGGAGGGTACTGTGGGGTCAACCCGGACATGGGGCAAACCCGGACACCTATTGTTTATCTCAGCAACCATAGGACCGATCGAGACACGTATTCTACCAACCGATTCCTTGAACTCTCCTCTTTCAAACGAGCTACCATGTTCATCATTTGCTGCAGCGGCAAGTTCAGAAAAGCTTAGGTGTCCGGGTTTACCCCGTGTCCGGATTTACCCCATATGGCGATAGCCGGGCCCCAAAAGGGGGGGGGGGAGGGAGAAATACAGGGTGTCTCACGTAGATCTCCCTAACGATCCAGCTTTATAACTTCCACATTACAGTAGATAGCAAGCGGAAATTTTAACCCCAGAAACCCCAGCGTATGCCATTCTTGGTGGCAAAATTTGAATGGAAAGGCTAATATAATATGCAAAGTAGGTCAGTTGTAAACAGGAATACCTACCTGCCTACCTACCTACCTACCTGTGTGCAACGGACGATTCTTTTGTTTTAGGAGGTGTCAGAGCGAGAAGTAGTACCGGAGTTAACAGAGGATGTGATAGAGCTGTTCGAAGCTGAGAGGGACAAAGAAGAAGGAGGCGATTTATCGGCACTCGACGAGACGCAGGTCGGCGTTAACAAAATCATCAAGCTCTACATGATGGACAAGTGGTATGTAATGCGGCGTCTTAGTGAAGGTTTGGATCGGTGCCTGCGGGGTCGTCGACGTCACTTGTATTGTTGTAAATTCTTCTTTTTACTCCCTCCTTTTCCGCTCCCAGATGATTGAACAGCGTTGACATCCTCGTCGGGACCTATCTATACTCTCACTAAGTGCCGCAGGGTCGCTATCTACCAACGAAACCCATCACAACAACGCAACTGGTCCATATTCCGCCGTCACTGGTTATTCTCTGCTAGGAACGTACGTACGTACAGTATGTATCTACGAGTACGCGCAGAGGCTGCTGCTTATGTAGGTACATATTCTCACGTGCTGCGTACGTATGACAATAGCGTCCGAGGCCAGTAGTGTACGTAAACTACTAGTTCTTGGTATGTAAGGCGAGTTTAGCCGGATCTGTCTTTGGACCGGCACCTGGTGGTGTGCCAAAGTCCACAGCTGTGACTGAGGGTAGCGGGTTCGATTCCCGTTCGGTCCTATTTCTCTCCCCATTTTCGGGGCCCGGCTATCGTCATACGGAACGCGGCACGTCACAGTATTGTACCTACATGTTGCAGTTATCTGACGAATATGGAGAGGCGTACCGCGTTCAATCGGTCGTATGGTTGCTGAGATATACTAGTTGTCCTGGTTTACCTGCCGTGTTCGGGTTTACCCCGCAGTACCCTACATGTACATGTATGTTGCAGTTATCTGACGAATCTGGAGAAGGCCTACGGCGTTAAGGCGGTGCGGTTGGCGCCGGGCGGACGGGGGAGACGCGGACGCCGCAGTTTCAAGTCCAAGGCGTGGGCAAAGCGCCAACTGCAGCAGACTGCTGGCCAATCAGAGGGAGGGGGCGGAGGAAGCAGTAGCTATCATCAACTGAACGCCCAGGATGACCGGGAGATGTTCGGAGGCGGAGACGGGGAAGGCGACGACGAACCAGAGGTAGGTACCACCAGGAGCCGTTCGTTTTGCTGCAGGACCACAGTACATTTGTGTAGACCTCTACGTAATGCTGGACCTACACTGCGGTCCACGCACTGTAGAAAGTACGACGCACGCGTACGTAGAGTTGCGAAGGGAGAGGTCCACCCAGTTAGCAACTGTCTACGCACGCGCCACACGTTGTGCATGTAGCTCCAGCATTACGCAGAGGTCTACAAATGTACTGTGGTCCAGCAATACGAAATCTTCCGGGTAGTATTTACATTTAGGTTGTCACTGAAGGCAGGGTACTGTGAGGTAGCCCCGGCCAGGGAGTAAACCCGGCCACCTAAGCTCCTTTGAACTTGCTGTTCTGTTCAGCAAACGGTGAACCAAATAGCTCAGGTTGAAAGAGGGGATTTCAAGGAATGGAGTGATATTATATTAGTTATAGTCTCAGTCGGTTCATTGGTTGCTGAGATATGCAGGGCTAACCTTGTATTTGAGGTGCCTCCAATTTTCTCCTGGCTCGAATTACTGCGCATGCTCACTGTATGTACTGTACTGTATATACTGTAGCTATAGCGTGTCTGTGCGTTGTGTGTTTTTAGGAGATTCTGATGGACGCGGAGTCTCTGCGAGAGCGTGGGAAGGCGGAGGCGGCGTCTCTGTTGGTTGCCTTGGATGCGGTACCGGACGATCTGCTGCCCGGCGCCGTGGAACTGGTGGAACAAGCCAGGGAATACATCGCCGGACTCGTCACACCTGCAGAGTGACACATAAGCCCTAAGAGTACAGTTGTATGTAGTAACATGCAGTACCTGTACACGTATGTTACATGCAGTAGGGTACTATGGGGTAAACCCGGACACGGGGGTAAACCCGGACACCAAGTATACCTCAGCAATCACACGATCGATTGAGACAAGTATTCTACCAACCGATTCCTTGTACTCTCCTCTTTCAAATGAGCTATCAAGTTCATCATTTGCTGGAGCGGCAAGTTCAGAAAAGCTTAGGTGTCCGGGTTTACCCCGTGTCCGGGTTTACCCCACAGTACCCTAACATGTACTGTATATGCAGTAACAGTAACGGTGTGCTGTACATGCACTACCTGTACATGTATGTTGCATGCAGTACCTGGGATGGGATACGAGTAAAGCAGCAAGTTACGTAAGGTAATATGGGGTAAATGCGGTTATATTGGAAAATCCGGCACCTTAGCTTCAGGGCTGCATATCTCAACAACTAATGGACCGATTGAGACTCGTTAAGTCAATCGATTCCTTGAAGTCTCCTCTTTCAAATGAGCTATTCGGTTCATCACTGCTGAAACAGCAAGTTCACAGGAGCTTAGGCGGCCGGGTTTACCCAATGGCCGGGTTTACAACCCTCATTCTACCTTACTCTAGGTATTTGTTCTGTAATTGTCACGCTGCTTCTTTCTTTATGATAAATGACTTCCTCTGCGTAGCTGGGGGAAAACGGCAATTCGGATGTTTTTGTTGTTTACATGTGTAATTGGCGTGTGGATGATGTGCAGTCCCTTCAATTTTCGTAGAATTGATCCAATAAGCATGTAGTATAATACAAGCGCGAAACTTACTTACCTACCTATATGTATGTAATTATGTGTAATTGTCATATTGTCATTATTGTGCAAGCATACATGTATACGTACGGTCGTATTCGAACAATGGAATTTAGTTAACAGTAGAGATTTTCTGCCATTTATGGAAGTGACAGGAAAAAAGATACATCACCGAGAACGTGAAACAAATAACTGCACCGCCTTAAAGAATTACTTTTCGCCTGCAGCAAGCTTTAGAATACTGAGCTTGCTTCCATTCCTGTACATACATATTGTGCTTCCTAATGCGAACTAGCTTTGCATCGTACCAAATATGTATAATTTTGATCATACTATGAACACTTTGCTTTACGTAAACAATCTTGCTGCAACTACTTTAGAGTACCGTGAATTGAATTAAGTATGTGGATTGTGGAAGGAAACTTCAGTCAGGAGGTTTGTGCGATTTTTGCCCGATGCGATGCCCCGATTCGCTCTTGGCTGGATCAACAGTAGGTCCTCATTCATTACGTTACCTACTCTACATTTTGGCTAGCTCTACCGGAAATAGTAATCTCTCATCAATACTTTTTCCTGCATTGATTGAGCTAATGCGGGCTTGTTTTTCCCACACATGTCGCGGCTGGAGATCTTTTCAGGATTTGAGAGCCTTAGCATAGCTTAGCTTGCTGTGTGACTTATGAAAATAATGTCAGGAAAAGCTACATACTACTCTACATGTTGTATGTGCCTCTGTCCTGTCTAGTCCTCTTTGTGGTGGTTGGTGGCTTAACAAAATAATTATTAGCTGCGCCGACCGAATATCGCTTGCGTGTCATTTGAAATATGACTTTTGCACGGGTTTCATTGCTTGGTGACGAAAACTTTGTTGGTTTCTTTTCTGGTTTGCCATTTTGCACGGTACTTACTTGCAATAATATGCGATTCGTGGATTGCAGAGGCACTCATCCATCATCCTGCTATCTGGTACTTTTAAAAACATGAATTAATAATGACCGATTCAATGTTCGGCTTCATCAATTACTAGCACATGCAAGCTCTTATTTTTATCACTGAAGCAAAGATAAGAAAAAACAAGACCGTATTGATCGTTGCTGAATAATATTTTTTTCATTGTTGCCTACAGTACTCTGAACTCATTATGTGCCTCTCTGAATGCGGATAATTCTTGCCAGGGCAAACGGTTCTTTGTCAAAATTTGAACCGTTATTTTAAAAATATGATGGGCCTAGCTGCCAACAAACTACATAAGCAAAACTCCTAAAATTGCACGTAATGCAAGGCATGTAGGCTACTCATTTGCTGCTGCTTCTGGCTTTTGCTTGAGTGAGTGAGAATAATAATTAGTGCATAAGTTCCGATAAATTATTAGTGCAGTTCAGTTTGCTATTCTGTTTTTGGCTCTTTCGACCTCCATAATCTTGCGTCAGAGTCACTCTGTAGGCCTATAGGAAGATAAATATTTCTGGCAGGTTACCGTATTTTTGGGTGTATATCCCCCCATTGTATATCCCCCCCAGTGTATAACCCCCCCATTGGCAAAACAAATTTTGCCCAGTGTATATCCCCCCCTGGTGTATAACCCCCCATGTACTGGAAGGTACCTTGCCTACCTATGTAAGCTGGTCATAAGCTAGCTATAGCCACTCCTACACCAAGCTACTATGCCTATAAGCTTAGCTGAGCATGATTGTCTTGTACTTAAGGTCTCAATGCCCTGTTTTTCTGAGCGTGGACTCCTGTACTACTAGTGAAGTATCTGGTGATATCTAATTCCAGCTGTTTTCACTTCCTGACACCATACGATCATCCGTCTGCTTGTTTTCCGTTCGCTGTTTCCGCTCCAGTCGCGCTCTCTGCGCTCGTCTTCGTACTATGCAGGGACAACTGTCTATGCATGGACTTCTGGATAAATTTAGTCCAGGCTCTCCTGAGCCAACGAAAGCGAGTTGAGAGGAGATCAAGATATCGATCGAAAGCTTGTTACACGATCTCTTTGACGCGCCATAGAGCGCCTCTTGAAACGGCCTCTCCGTGGCGCTATTCTTGATTGAAACGATAACTTTTTCAAACACGTTCTGCTTGGATAACTTTGCGTAGAGGCAACGTAGAGAGGCGCCGCAGGTACCGATCGATTCCTCTCGTCAAGACGCGTTGAATGGTGTGCCGCATGTTGAAAAATACCCAGTGGTTCCTTCGGAACACCCAAATCGCGTGGTTTTTGGGGCGTTCTTCGGCGTGTCGTACTGCGCCGAATACAAGAGCTTTGGCGCTGCCGTTTGGTGTACGTGTAGAGGAAGGGTTGTTCTATATTTACATGATAAGTGATCACTTTTATCTTTCACATAACGGCTACGAGGAAGCCTCAAATTTGGCTCCGAAACAGGGCATTGAGACCTTAACTAGAATAACCCTGTTTTGACCGCGATTATGCCCTAAAACACATACTTTTGACCTCAAAAACATGCCTCTATACACCTCTCAAAAACATAAATTTTGCCCAGTGTATATCCCCCATTGTATATCCCCAGTGTATAACCCCCCATCAGACCTCTCGATTTTTGTATAGCCCCGGGGCTATACAATACACCCAAAAATACGGTAGTACGTTTTACTTCACAAAATGTTTGTTACTGTACTTACGGGGTCATAATAATAGTCACACTCGAGCGGTCTAGTACTAAATTGAGTACTACTGACGCCTGACTACTCCTTTTGTTCACGTCACGTTGAATAAAAGTGTCAGCCTTTTCTTTTATGCCAGCTGTCAAAGGAATAAAAGGAAAGCGTTGTATTTTGAGCGGCAACCTCACGGAAAAAAGTTATTTTATGACTTTGCAAAGAACGCCAACGTTTCAAATCCTCCCGTTTACTTTTAATGCCAAAGTAAGCCCCCTTGATTTTCTCATTCTGAAGAGTCGATTAGACTAACTACGGATTTTTCCTCAAAAATATGCGTTTAGCACTTCTCACGAACATAAATTCTTCCATATTTTATCCGTCTCTCATGTGTTGTAAGTAATATCCTCTGGCTTATAGCCCTATCAGATCTCTCGATTTTTGTATAGCTCCTGGCAGGGCTATAACCCAAAAATACGATTACTGTACGTAACGTACCCTAAGTGTGTACGTACGTATGTATAACTTTTAGCTAGGTACGGTATGTACATACACACGTACTTAACGTACTTGACAGACACTGGTATGCAAGTGCTTGACACTTGACTGCTCGCTTGACGTCGCGTAATAAAAAAAGTCACTTCAGATCAAGCTTACAGCCTGGATGAAGTTCTTTCGCTAATGCGTTTATTGCAAGTTCCTATCGCCATGACACCGATAAATCCGCTCAGGACTTCAAAGAAATCAGACTTTTTAACTCGAAAACTCAGCACATTTCTTTCCCATTTCTCATTTGTCTGTGTTCCGGTTCCTCCTCTAGCCGGCACATAAACGGCACAAGCCATGACACTGGGGTGAACCCGGCCATGGGAAAATTAGGCCACCTATAACTTTTAGAGATGCCTAAGCTGACTCAGCAACAATGGGCCGATCTACTAACAAATAGGGCTGATGTGTGTCTGTGTGTGATGCAATAAACTCGCTCAGTTTAGCAGCTACAGCGTTCACCAATGGCTCATTCGAAAGCTTATAAGCCCAAGGGCGCCAGGAAGGCCTTCGATTTTTGATCTGATCAGCCGATCGCCAATAATCGATCGATAATCGATATTTTAGTACTAAAAGCGCGCAGATTCACTCATAACTCACTCAATTTTGCACCTACATCATCCATCCAGGGCTCTTTCAAGCGCTTATGGCCCCGAGAACGCCAGAAAGACCTGCGATTTTTGATCTGATCAGCCGATCATCAATAATCGATCGATAATCGATATTTTAGTACTAAATGCCGCAGAACCCAAACGACGCAGGTTTTCAAGCCATCGGTTGCAAATGGTTACGCCCGAAAGTGCACACGAGACCAAAACGCGAGATTCGAATGGGTCGCCAGATCTGCAAAAGGGTTGCCAGATTGCTAGATGCGCAAAAGGGTTGCCAGACCTGCAAAGGGTTGTCAGATCTATGTGGGAGAAGGGTTGCCAGATCTGCCATAGGGTTGCCAACTCTGCGATAGGGTTGCCAGATATACTACTTTTTGCCAACTGCCCAAAATGGTTGCCAGATATGTTGACAGATCACGATCTAGAACAGGGTTGCCAGATCTGCAAAAGGGTTGCCAGATTTTTGAAAAGGGTTGCCAGATCTGCAAAAGGATTTTACTGCGAAGCTGTAACGGGCCACTGGTTGAGACAAGTAATTATTGTTTGTATCAACCGATCCCTTGAACTCTCCTCTTTCAAATCAGCTACTATTTGGTTCATAACTTGCTGAAAAGCAAGTGCAAAGGAGCTTTACGTAGGTGGTCGGGTTTACCCCATGACCGGCTTTACCCCACAGTACCCTACTCTGTATAGTACTAATGAACTACTGTAACGGACGTACGTACAATATGTAGTGTATTATGGCTGTCCTGAGTTGGCAGTTACGTCGTACATATACATAGTGAGGAAAATCAATTAGTGACATAATATCCCCCAGAATGCATGATCTCCGGTTGATTTCTGAGCGATCAGCCAGCGATCAAACTTTTTCGCGGCAAACATGGACTTCTAAATTCATGTTGTTTCGAATCTACGCAAAAAAACTTGGAGAACTAAAGTGGTAAAAACCGCGCTAAACGATCAGTTCTCATATGCGCTATCAAGACTACATAAGGGAAGAGAGACTATGCCAGCTCGTATTGGCTTCGTGTTCCATGCTACGGCCGTTTTGGTCCCAATCGGGGGCCCGGGGCCCCTGATCGGGGGCCCCCGTAGATCGACGTAAAAGAGAGATAGGGGCCCCCGATTGGGGGCCCACGGCCCCCGATCGGGGGCCCCGTGTTTGAAAAGAAAGAAATAAAAGAAAACGAAAAGAAAGACATCTCTACTCTTTTGCATGCATTTTATAGGGGCCCCCGATCGGGGTGTGGGGGGCCCGATTGGGACCAAAACGGCCGTTAGCATGAATCACGAAGCCAATACTAGCTGGCATAGTCTCTCTCCCTTATGTAGTCTTGGCGCTATTCCATGGAAACTTGATCATAGAACTAGAAAAGAGGAACTTCGTTCCTACTCGATGGTAGGACATCAGTATGACTGAGTTTTACAAATCACTTATGTTTTACGCTATTTATGGACGCGCAGTGTTGCGATATTTAGTGTCCATGTTTTCCGCTTTTATTTCGTAATGCGTTTTGATCGCTGGTTGATCGCTGGCTGATCGCTGGTTGATCGCTGGTTGATCGCCGGTTGCTCGCGATCAACCGGCGATCAACCAGCGATCAACCGGCGATCATGCATTCTCGTTGATGACACTGCCAACTTAGGTTAGGACAGGGTCAAATTCGGCATGGTGTACACGTGCAAAATGAAGAATGTTTGTTTATCCCATTGGCATCTACAACAGTGTGTAATCTTAATCTATGTCGAAGCCTTTTGGTGTGACTTATCTTGTTTGTCTGCAACAGTATCTTCATTGGATATGTACTGTATGTACGGTATTGTACATACTGTTGTAGGTAGCAGGTTATCTATGAAGTCTGGGTAATCACGAACGCGTCCTCTCCACGGAATTGCATACCACCGAAGGAAAAAACTTATTTAGACCTTGGGCTTTTGTACGCGCATGCTCGATATATAGGGTAATGTGGGGTAAAACCGGTCGCCAAATCCCTCAGTCAAACCAATCTAATTGTATATTGAGATCAGTATGAATCATTGCATACAACTGGGACGAATTGTACAGCCGAGGCGGTTTGTATACTATACAACTCGTTGATACATTGTAAGAATACCTCATAATTTACTGTGTCTCATCCTTACCTTGCACTACCCTAATGGTAATGTACGTACCGTATTTACCGGTGCATAACCCCCCAATGCATAACCCCCAATACATACCCCCATATTGACAAAACATAAAAAATGCCCAATGCATAACCCCATATGTGCCCTATGCATACCCCCATATGTACAGTACAATACCTGAACCTACCTATGTAAGCTGGTAATATAGTACCTAGTAGAGCTCTCACGGGTAGGCATTTTGCATTGATCCGGGTCCGGGTTTTGAAACCATGTACCCGCGGGTTCCGGGTCCGGGTCGGGTAGTAGGAATTTGCTGTTACGTACATGTTAGTGTACGTACGTACACGTACAGCATACTACGTATGTGGTACAGTATGAACTGTACGTACGTACGTTACGTACATACAGTACATATGCAATAGACTGTAAATAACAATGTTCGTTTGAAAGAATACATAACCTCCAGGTGGGAAATTTGGAAAAATATAGCTCGATATTCGTGTGAATGTCGAAATTCGAAAATAACTATCCTCTATTCTTGAGAAAATTTCAGAAAATGCTCAAACTACATCGAGCAGAAAGCCAAAATTGTGCGAAATTATACACCTTAGACCCGACCCGGATTTTCGCCTATTTTTCCGGGTCCGGGTCTGGGTCCGGGTACCCGTGAGAGCTCTAATAGTACCCATAGCCACTCCCACACCAAGCTACAGTAAGATGCCTATAAGCCTGCTTGGGGGTGTATTGTACTAGAATAACCCTGTTTTGACCTCAATTATGCCCTAAAACTCGTGCTTTTGACCTAAAGAATATGCCTCTGCGCACCTCTCAAAAACATAAAAAATGCCCCATGCATAACCCCCCCCCCCCCCCCCCCAATGCATAACCCCCCCCCCCTATGCATACCCCCATATGGGACCTCTCAATTTTTGCATACCCCATGGGGCTATGCACCGGTAAATACGGTATTGTGGGGCGGAAGAAAAGTATGAGGCGGGGAGAGTCGAACATTTCATTATTTTTTGCTTCCCATCGCCATTATTATGCCCATTTTGGCTTCTTCCGCGCCTGGAACGTATGAGCGCAATACCCTGAGGAATTTATACTAAATTTTGTGTTGAAACCAATTTTCATTCTTCTCAACTCAGCTACGTACGTATATAGCAAAGACTGTCGCCCTTGGTATAGGCTACAGGACAAAGGTTACGTATACGAGGCCTTGCTTGATTCGTGGCCCATATTTTTGTGCTCAGTATACCTACGTATCTCCTGTTCTTCTAAATCAAAATGGTGCTTTTTAAAGACACGTTTAGCGGATTACTGGACGACGTTCCTTCTGCTCTGTTCTACTACTATTGCACATTCGCATCATCCGGTTGCTTGACTAATTCTTCGACGAACTACACTGACACCAACAACAACTGCACAGTAACCCTTAGCGAAACTAATGATACAGTAATGGAGGAGATGACGGCGAACCAGTCTTCAACAGCTGCATCTCTACCACCTCTCTCCATGTGGTCTGCTGGCAGCTTCATATGCGGCTGCAGTCAACTGTTCGCCACTCTGCTCGGCCTACTCGGCAACCTGGCCGCGTTCTACATCTTCTCCCGGCGTCACATGCGATCCTCCATCAACGTGCTGCTGGCCGGCCTGGCCTTGATGGACTGTCTGCTGCTGGTGTGCGGCAGCGCAGGCTTCACACCCGTCGCCATGTACGACTACAAGGGTTTTCCTCATGATTTTTGGGCAGCCGGTCGGCGTCGGACCAAAACAAAAGTGGGCCGGAGCAAACATTGGCCGAAGTGAACATAAGTGAACAAATTGGCCAAAGCCAATCGCCTTTCTCTTGAGCAAATAGGATTACGTCAGCAGACCCTGCCTTGTTGCTCCCTCCTCCGTCCTTCCCTCTCACCCACGCTGACATTAGTCCTTTTTATGACCACTCAAGAGGGAGGCAACAAAAGCTCTTCCGTTTCGTCTGATGTCTTGGGCTGGGACGAAAAAGTCCGGACCAGCCGGCCTTTTTGAATAAAAAACACTCTAATTCTTTGGCCGGCCGGCCGGTCCGGCCTTTTGGGATCATGAGGAAAACCCGTTACGTCCTGTGGCGCGATCCCAGTCGAGAGGCCGGCATGCTGGCCGTCATCTCCGTGGTCACAGTGTTCATCAGCCCGCTGGCCATGATGGCTCAAACTGCCTCAGTGTGGATGCTAATTCTGATCACCATCGAGCGATTCCTCGCCGTCTGCTATCCGTTCGCCGCCGCCCGGCACTGCACCGTTAAAGGCGCCCTCGTGGCGACCGTCTGCTTGTCCGTCGCCTCCATTCTCTACAACGTCTGTCGCTTCTGGGAGTACAGCTTGAGGACGGGCGCAAGCGGAGCCATCATCTACACGTCCGTATTGCGCGAAGATCCCGTGTATCAGAAGGTGTACACGCTGTACATGTACTTCATCTTCATGTTCCTGCTGCCCTTCCTCCTGCTCTGCATCTTGAACGTGCGCGTGGTGCAGGTACTGCAGCAGGCGAGACACGCGCGTCGACGCATGTCGAGACAGGAGAAGAAAGAGCAGAGTACGACGGTGATGATGCTGGTGATCATTTTGATGTTCCTCCTCTGCAACAGTCTGGCCTTCGCCCTGCAGATCATGGAGGTGATGCAGTTCGCCTCATTTCCCGCCTACGTCTACTTCCTCTCGGATCTGAGCAACTTCCTCGTGGAGCTCAACTCCGCCCTCAATTTCCTCATTTACTACCGGTTCAGCGAGAAGTTTCGTCGCGAATTCAATCGTCACTTCTGCTACTGCATCTTCAAGGAATCCATTCAGAAAGAGGAGGAATCACGGAGGATTCTGATGAGAGGAGAAACCGGTGCGGAAAGCAGGCATTTCAGCATGTCGTCTATGAGAGAACTGCACAGGGTAGACTCGGATGAGAAATCAACGCGGACAAAGCTTGTTCAACCGGAGGGTGTATCGGCCACTGCACTGTCTGTAGATCTGCGCCTTTCTGGCAGCTTCTCCGGGCATGTCCCTGCCAATTCGGCGCCTCCGGTGCGAAAGCCGTCTGTGTCGCTTCAGCAGCATATGAACAATTCCGTTGTAGTCGATCATATTCAATCAACGAACAACGAAGCTGCCAATGAGAATACCTATCATAGTTGTTTCGCAGAAGTATATAATGGCCCAATTCCTGTGATAACAATTACGAAGGGCGATGCTACAAACCATAGCGGCAAACTGCAGCAGGCAACAAAACTGGAGCAAAAGCGAGGGCATCAACGCATTCGAAAGAATATGAAGAAAAAGCTGCAGATGCAGACTCATCGTCGCCGCTCATCTTTCTCCTACAGCAGCAGTCACAACGACGATTGTCACATCTTGAATGAGCAGGAGAAGCCTCTAGAATTGCCCCTACTCACACGGGTTCATAGCTCCGATGTAATCTCTTCGTCTGCATAATGACTATGTTGAAGAGAAGTGTTTGAGACCAATTTTGCATATCCCGTGATGTCGTGCGGTGGGTGACAGCAAGTACAAAATTCAATGTGCATGCTCATTTCTGAGGTGTATGTATGTATGTACGTACCGTACGTACGCAACTAACATTGGCTATGACGTTTCGTACTAGTACACGGTACATACATACGTACCGTATTACCTGCGGTATGTGTATGTAAGCAACGCGTGAAAATAATTACTGAGATTGTTGATGTTGATGCGCGTGACGGCATATCACCCTACCTATTAATAGCAGCAAGTCAAGCTTAAGTCCAGTTTGACGTTTGACCATGTCGTGACTGGCTCCGGATGAAGGCTTATAGTTGCTGCTTTCGTCAGACGAGCGAAACAGCTAATCACATCCGACTCCAGCATTAAATCCACATACACATACAGTAGGTAGATGATATCGATGCCATCATCATTGTAAAGGCTCTCTCTATCTCTGCGCTGTCGTTCTTACAAAGGTCACCTCAGTCACTTCAGTGAAGTACACCCATGTAAGTACTGTAAAGATCCGAGTATAACCCCCAGGTATTCCCACGTGTATTACCCCAGGGGATAAAAATGGTTAGTCACCGATTCGAGGGGGTTATACACGAGACCTAGCAAAATGTGCCAAATCATCGCCAACATGAATGCGCATCTTAGGTACTGGAGCTCCTTTTTTCCATGCGCATGCATGCGCATAAATGAATGGAGTAGGCAGGCATATTCAGTATCAGTTAAGAGGGATAAAAATCGTTATTATAGGTATAATAGTCAACAAATAGGTGGTTATACACGAGGGGGTTACACTCGAAGCTTTACAGTACCCTATTGGGATGGCCCCTATTGAGATATTCATTATGTTGCTTTGATGATGCCGGACTTGTTTGCCGACGCAAAATAAAAATGCGTTCATTTTGTCGCTTGCAATTCACCTACCTGTCATAAATTTGAGAAGCACATGTAATACGTACAGTACGTACTAGGAGGTGTAGGCTTAGATTCGTTTCAGGCAGGTACAATGTATTCGGCCACACTCTTCGTAATACGCATATTTGTCATCCCGTTGTCACTCGTATGGGATCGTTACAGTTCTGTCCCAACAAATTGTTTTATAAAAGAACTCGTAAAAGTGATGGATGGATATTTACCCAGACTGTTTCTGGGAATATTGCATCGCACGCATAATGCTACCTATTTTGTACTGATGGAGCATAGTGCACAAAATACTACGCTGCTGTTGCGAATTGCGACGCAATAGATGTATGTACGTAGCTGCGGTGCGGCTACTCAACGGCTATGTCAATCATCCATTCAATTCGAATGATCATCATTTTGTCAGACTGTACATATCGTACCTACGTGTACCGAACGCGTCAATACGACCGACGGTTTCGTAAAAAAAATATTAGACGATACGATACTGTAGACGTGATGCTAGAGTAACGGCTCATTATTAGGCCTTAGTATGTGAGGTAATGGTAGCCTAATCCCTCATAGAGCTAGGTAGCGAAGCGGAAAAAAATTCGACCACCAAGCCATTAGGAATGCATTAGACAGAAACTCTGTCAAGAAAGACTTTTCTTTCCGCCTTTTTATTACTCATATTTCTTTGAGATTATATTTATTGTCATTTCATATCGGCTCTTCTTACAAATATTTTTCCTCGACTTTCGCAATAAGGAAATGACTTTTCGTTCGTACCATCTGCACAGGGGGTACGGTGTGTTGTGTTCGTTTCAATCAGTCTATGTAGTGTCTCTCTTATCATATTCGAATAAAGTCCTTGTTTGCACCCACTTTCTGAAAGGTACGTAGTGTACCTACACGTACCTAAGTATGTTATGTACGTATTCTGCGCTATAAAGCATCTGACACCTCATATTACCTTATTAGGGGCTCGTTATTATTTCTGCAAAGTTTGCACGGTTAGCACCTGGTATGTGCCTTTGCCATCTATTATTGTGCACAGAAAATATCTATACGCGGAAACCAATTATAATTAACACTGCTGAATGGTTTCTTTCTGTTTGGAAACAAGTAATTCCTACAGTCAGTTGCACTCTTCTTGTCATTACCTTACTTATCTATAGGCACATTTTAGGTTCACCTCCTTTTCCGTTATTATGCGGGTCTCAGCGACGCGAAGTGTGGTGTGTAAAGCAGTTGTTTTATGCACGATACTAGTAATCACTTTACACTTTTGCATTTTTAGGCGTATTTCGTTTTTCCTTTGTTACGTGAAAGCGAACATAAATTTTCAGATTTTTTTCCTTTTTTACGTTTTTCCTTGTTGGAGTTCTGTTTTTGTGCAACTCTGCACTCAATGTTGTCTTTCCATTCTATTCCGTATATGTCGCTGTGCTAATTGATATAGATGCAGTTGTTGTTCATTAATAAAGCTTTACATTGTATTTTTTCTCTGTTATCCTTGAATTATTCATTTTTCAATCAATATGTACCATCGCATGCATTCATTTGTGAATAAAGTTATAATTCCTTTAAAAAAGTTTGTTTTACAGGTTCAATTCTGTTACAGTGTCGATCGGAAATTTGTACAATTTCGTTTTTCGTTTTTCGTTTCCTTTCGCCACATTCCCTTTTCATTTCCCGTACACTGCATTCGTTTTTCATTTCTTATCGGGCGTGGTCGTTTGTTTTCGAGTTTGGGCGTTGAAGTGTGTATCGTAATGCGATGTTTAGAACTCTATTAATGTTGTCGGTGGGCTTATGTACAGTTTCTAAGTGTGGGTCATACTAAAAGGCGGACGCGAAAATGCGGGCATTGTACTAAGTAGTATTTCTGCACACCTTTCAAACTTATGCGTTCTGTCACCAGCACTAAGTAAGACTTGTGAATACGTTGACATCTGGCAGCGTTTCCGTGCATGTAGCAGCACTTTTTTTCACATCTGGCAACATAGCGAATACCATTGTTGTACCCTTTTGCGCATTTGTCATCCGACTTGGCATGGGCACACATCAGGCATATTGAAGTATCCAATATCAATCGGTTGTGGCTGGTCTTTATAAGTATATGCTTTTGTTCTGAACGGCGGACGCGGACGCATTTGTTTGTAATATAAGCGTCCGCCTTTTATGCATCCGCACTTTTTATGATCTAATTCGAGTTCGTGTCTGGGTCCCATTTTAGTATTACCCTCAGCATCGACAACGTTGACAAAAGAAAGAGCACGTACGTGCGTGTGTAGCAGTAGCAGCACGGTTTTCAGATTTTTTCTGGCCTAATTTTTCGTTGCGCGAAGCCATCTTCGAGGTCGGCGAAGCCAAGGAAAGGCGCGGAGAAGCGCAGCGGATGCGCCAAGCGACTGATTTCCTTCACTTTGTACGATGGAAAACGCTCCGTCTGCAGTCGTGAGAGTCGGATCTCATACAGGTACAGCATGCCCGCCGCAGATTTTTCGGGAGCACAAATACGCAACTGAAT